>LR812531.1:5943561-6121061 GCA_903798195.1 Danio kyathit | reverse complement strand
TGCCCCATAGTTTTTTATGAGCCAGTCTGAAGTGTGAGTGGTTTCGCTTTCTTGCTTGCGCTCGCCGCGCGTCTATATTTGAAATAACAAACTTCTTAAGCTGATGATAATAACGTGCGCTTGATTATTGACGTACTTTTGAAACCCAATCCTGTCAGAAACTGACAAACGCGAGAGTGACGAATGAAAAAACAAAGGAGAAGCCGGAAAATAAGGAGCACATTATTTTTTCAGCAAACGTGAACAAACTGCCATGTTTAACTATTATCATCACCTTTTGGACTATTATGAACTCTGAATGATGGAATTACTTTCTTATAAGAGACTACACGTGCTGCTGAAGAATAAAGACACATTTAATCATGAAAGGTTTGCACTGTGGGCTATATTTCGTGTTGTTTTGAACCTAAATAAGGACTAAATGTATGCTGTGTGTAGTATTTCTGTAATTGGTAACATATAGGAGAGTTTAAGGGTCTGTATGTGATTTTTGCGGCCACAAATACGTCATTACATTAAGACAGAAATGACTTTTTGGGTGAATTATACCTTATAAATACAGTATGTGACACTTTCAACACCATTTAGGGATGTCTGCGTTGCTGAACAAGGAATTTAAAATGTTATCGTCCTACGCCTAGGCCCTATACCAGTGGTGTCAAACTCAATTCCTGGAGGCCTGCAGAATTTAAATTCAACCCTGCTTTAACACACCTAACTGTAGGTATCGAACAAGCCTAAAGCACTCAATTAGTTTGATCAGTTATGTTTAATTAGGGTTGGAACTAGGGCTGGACGATATGGCAAAAATGCAATCTCGATAATTATTTACTATACTAAAGGATAGCGATATATTTTTTTAGTATAAGTTGTTGATGCTTCCACTTTTGAAAGAGTATCCCAACCATAACTGATGGCGGATACTGCTGGCAGGAAAGAGAACTGCTGGCGGGAAAGTAAAACGAGGGTTCTAAACCATACTGGGTGATGCAGCATGACCTATTTTCGGCTGATAATTTTTGACGACCAAAATTCGGTGAATCTCTAATATCAACACCATTGTAGATTCCTGTTGCATATATCTGCTGTGTGATTGGCTGATCCTTGGTGATTAGGATCAATATCGAGTAAAAATGTCCAGAGCTTATCATTGTTATCGACATCAATTTTATTGCGATTGGATATGATGTTGTTTATCGACTTAGTCCTAGTTGGAACTAAACTGTGCAGAGCTGCAGCCCTGCAGGAACCGAGTTTGACACTGTGCCCTATAACATACCCCAACTCTCACAGGAAACCTGTGGCAAATTTTTGATGTGAAAAGAGGCCATTGAGTATGATTTTTAAGCTTTTTTTAATTACAAGACCTCAAGGTATATCCTCATAAACACTTTTGTAATACCTAGGTTATACCCATGTCTTTATGCAAATTCTGTCCTTTTAAACCACACACACAGGCACAAACCAAAAATTATACAGAAAGATTCAAGAAGACCTCAGGAAGTTTTCACACTGGACAGGAGACAAAATGACAGTTGACAACCGAGACTGCAGACCTGAAGTGGGTTTATAGCTCAAGCAGTCCAAGTAGTTTTGTAAAGGAATGCATAATTTCTACTGTCAGTTAAAGTTACCCCAACAATGGGTTACACAAAAAACTACTCAACACTGTGGGAAATAAAAGAGCTCTTGGCAATAAAATGGTTTTAATAAAGCAGAGGGACAGCTGTAGAGTGCAGTGAAAAGATATAGAGCTGTTCTGCAGTCCATGAGGGCTGCAGTAATCCACTGTTTTCCAGTGGACCATATCTCAAAATGTATCACATTTCAAGTTCTGAGCTGAGAAATGGATTTTTCTTGATAGTACTGCTCTCTTGGTTGGTCATTTCTTCAATTTAGAGGAAGTATAAGTTAAAAGAGAAGAATAACTGAGATTTAATCTATAGGCTGCCTATTGACAGGATCCCTTAGTGCCAGAATCTCCGGGCTATCCTCGAGGATTCCTTCTTATTACCCAGAGCAACACATAAAAGGTTACGTTCAATGTGGTTTAAATTTCTCTTGCACAATAGCAGACACGAGCACCCCAAATATTTGTTTTACTAGCAAATTGCTGTGGTGACTCCACAAAGGCATGCAAATTCAGACTGAAGTGTTCCACGCGCCGCTCAAGACAAATCATGAACATTCAGGGCAAGCTGCTTTCAGACGGGGAGTAAAAAGATGGCATTCACAGCACATATGACCTCACACTTTTCCCAGTCACCATGGAGTTGCTGTGGAAACGCTAGGGTTTTTTTCTTCAGGAAGTTCCAATTCAGTCTGCTGAAATGCGCCCACTCTGACACACTCCCTTCATTTACGTGTGATCTGTGAAATATTGCAGCCAGCTGGTCGACACTTACACCTTACGTCAGGAGAACTGGCAGTTAGCCTCTCAGGTTTAAACGGAGTTGTTGTCAAGGTGTACGCTAACATGCAGCTTTAGTGTTCGTCGCAGACTAATGCTGTCTTGTATTGACTCACCAAGCCCATATCAAATTTCTTTTCAGAGCAATCTGATTGTGCGGCCTTGCATCAGTGCACTGCAGTTTGCTGAATCGTATATAAATATCACGAGTGGATCAAGTGATCTTGATAGGATGTAGATTCCAACAATTCTGTCATTCAAAGCTAAATATTCAGACATACATTTTGTAATCTTGCTCGGAATCAATATTTCAAGCATGGATGAGTTTGGATGCTGTTTGCTTTAGGGTGCTTTCACACCTGCCTTATTTAATTCGGCTGAATCGCACTAGAGTTCGTTTTCCCTCTTGGTGCGGTTCGTTTGGGCAGGTGAGAACGTAGCAATCGCACTCGGGTGCGCACAAAAAGCGCACCAAAAAAGCGTACTGAGACCTGCTTGAAGAGGTGGTCTCGGTACGCTTTCAAACGAACCCTGGAGCGGTTCGTTTGTGGTGAGAACGTGATCCAAACTAAAACAGACCTAACCGCAAAAAGTACTGCGCCTTTTTCGACTAATCCAGCTGCCGTAGTGCGATGCGCTGTCTATCTTATGGGGTTTGGAGGAAAAATATTTGTTGACAGCGCTTTACCAACAGTTTTAAACAGAGAGAAAGTGAGAGAGAGAGAGGGAGGGAGGGAGGGAGAAACAATACCTGAAGGATCATTGGTAATATTTCCAAAAGATGGCCATGTCGCAGTTTAGCTAAATTATTTTTACGCCTTCTCCTAATGCTTTCGCCGATTGCAATGCATTAAAACATTGTTTTCCAGCCCTAGCCGCCCTTCATTCTCGAAATGTATAGTTTGTCTAAAGTGATGCATACAAACCACATAGTATACTATGACCAGGGATACTGCGTCAGCCAGCGCAGCGACATTGTGTGTCTGCCGGTTTGTTTATTTGCGGTAGTTCCACGTGAATTCTGACCAATTGAAAAGCAGTTTAGGAAATGCGTTCAATAACATCTGGCCAGTGAGTGATGTAGATTTTGTCACATGACTGCATTTTGGTTCGTTTCAACTGGTTCGGAATAAAGCAATCAGTGTGGTGTGAAAGGGACCTAAAACGGCAGAAAAATGCTACAATGTATCATTTGTTGCCTTTGGTCCGGACCAAATTAACCGAACCACATATGTGAAAGCACCCTTAGACCCTTGTTTCTGTGACAGTTTTAGGTTTACCTTTGCACACTTTCCCAACAAGAAATTGCATAACCGCTTAGCCAGTGGGAAAACGCTTGGCTTATCTTAGTGCTATGTGGGTAACTCTCAAGTAAGAGTGTGGGTAGGTTTTTTTTTTCTGTGAGGGCACAGAGTGGTAAGTACTATCCAGTGACCAGTAATGTAATCAGTGCTCTTTACAGTACAGGACTAATGACGAAGGGGGTGGGTGTCATAAAAACACCTTTCCTCCACTGAAAACCTCAACCAATCGACCGCTCGCGCTCTTTATGGGGATTGTCAGGATCATATGTCAGTAAGTAAAGGCTGTTACGTGAGCTGAGATTGTGGTCACAGATACACAAACATTTAGATTCAAATTCGGATTCCCGAACACTTTTATTGGATTTTGAGCAGATCTAGTTAGGCTAGTTGAGGTGCTTTTCCACTACATGGTAAAGAAACAGTTCAGTTTGGTACAGCTCACTTTGGGGGCTTTTTAATTAAATTCATCTTTATTTATTTAGTGCTTTTACAATGCAGATTGTGTTAAAGCAGCTTAACATTGAAGTTCGTGTAAATTGAAAATGTGCCAGTCCAGTTTTCAGAGTTGAAGTTTAGTTCAGTTCAGTGTGGTTTAATTTTCACTGCTGAAAGTCCAAACACTGAAGAGCAAATCCATCGATGTGCTGCTCCACAAGTCCCAAACCAAGCAAGCCAGTGGCGACAGTGGCGAGGAACAAAACTTCACCAATTGACGAAAGTGAACACCTTGAGAGAAACCAGGCTCAGTTGAGCACAACCATTTTATCCTTTGGCTAAACTTCTTGAGCTGCAGTCTAGGCGCCAGGGGCTGAAGAACTCTGGACGTCCATCATCTCGTCTGTCACTGGGTCTGTTTGATTCTGGGCCAAGGTTATTCACACCTCTAGAACTCCTCTATAGTTGGCGTCATCTCTTCACCGGACTTGGATCTCATCAATGGTGCTGTGCAATCTTTAGAGGCCCTGGGATGAGTATCCCCAGGTGGAAATAGAGAACAAAGAAAACAAGTAGTGCAGCTGCTGTTCATGGTGTATTTGAACTTAGAGATATTAAATATCAATGCAAAAAAGACATGCTATAAATGCAAATAGCAGTTGTATAAACAAACATGTAAAGCATAGGATAGCATTTTCCACTTGTTCTGTATGTTCCACTTGTTCTGTATGTAGTACCTTGACCTTTTTTGTGCCACCTCAGGTAAGGTTCCAAGCAAGCTCTAACCATTATTGAAATATGACATGTCTAATCCCGGATTTGGTCCTAGAGAATCCTCAATACAAGTGTCATTGGATTTGGGACACGAGACACCATTCCTACTGTATTGAAATAGTCAGTAGCAGCCGCAGCTGTATTGTTGATTGTTTTTATACCACCAAGAAAAATACATCTGAAATGGCAGCACTGTGGTCAGTAGAAGAGGTCCAGTTGTTTTTCTCCTTGTTAGTCGAGAGCCAGAGATGGATTAAATAATCTGGAAGGAAAATTATGTATTGACAAAATGACAATCACAGTAGAGGCAGCGAATCTAGCGATAATCCCACCCACTTTAAGCAGTACTAAACTGATGTGGAAATGCAAACCAAACCAAGCAAGGTCGAACCATAGCGTACCACACAGTGGAAAATTTAGTTCACATTTAGTAGGACACATTTTTAGGGGAACAAATAAAATAACACGGCGAATTAAACTTTAATATTTTCTCTAATAAACTTTCTCTAATAATCCTTGCTTAAATAGCAGCAGAACACGCTCTTGTACTGGAACAACCTGAGCCTTAAGGAAGGGTTCACTAATAGATGTGCATGAGAGGGTGAATGAAAATGAGATGGTAAAGAGGCTCTCAGGGGCCAACTGTCTAATTCCCTATTTAGCATAGAGAGGAGTTGCTCTATGCTGTCAGGCGGTTTACTGCCACTCTTATCTCTCCAACATCTGCTTTCGTCTGTCTGTCTGTTTGTCTCACCTACACCCTCAGCATCTCCTGATTGCCTTTGTGTGAAAAACAAGGAAGGATGCAAAACTCCCTGGCAACCAAACAATCCTTCAGTTTTTTTCTTGTTTTTCCAACTTTAAAGGGCATACTTAGAAGACGTCAGGAAAACAGAGATCAAAAGAAAGGCCAGGAGAGAGAGAATAAGCAAGAAAGTGAAAGGTAATTTGCTACAATGAGCGGAGGCGTAGATTTCAAGCACTATAAAGTTCCCTGTAATCGCTTGACATTGTAAGGACCTCTCAGGTTTACAGGGCTCTTGCTGGCTTTGTTTATCTTTTAGTGACAGTAGCTCCATAGCATGTGCCCATTTTTTGCCTCCTCATAGAGAACTTTAGTGCAAACAACAGCTGTAAATGTGTATAACAGTCTGCCTTTGATATAATTCCACTACATTTATTAGTGTGTGTTGACTAGTACGGACTGTCTTATTTCTTTTTGTTGGATTGCCATGTTTGAGGACTTTCATTATGAAGGAAGAAAATCAAAGTAACTTATCTATATCTGCTTTTTTCATGGGTGGCTAGTTTAGTAAAGCTAGTTTGAGATTGAGATCTGTATTGCCTTGACTCTTTCGTTTATCATATGCCTAAATTTGCAGACCACTTTACATTTCCTGTATGGTTGGCTGACTTCTGCGCTACTTGTGGTCATAAATAATAAATAAAGTTGCTATGACTTATGTGGAATTATTAGAGTTTCTTATTTGATATACATGCTGGTCTTTTATTGTATATGTACACATATAAACAAACTGTGGCTTGTTTATAAGAAAGAGCTTTGGATTCAGACTCTTGAGACTGCCAGGCCTAAATTGCACCTTATTGCACCACCTTACACCTATGTTGGCCATCTGGGAAAAAAACTCAGCCTGTTTACCATGTTGTGCTGTTTTAAGGGACTTAAAACCTGCTCCTGGAGAAAGATTTTCCTGGAGTTTAATTTCAGTGTATTCCATCACACATGTCTGGACATTTGTAGTAATCCAGACTATCGGTGCACACAAAATCGCAAGCTTCCCTAGTAAATAGTATTGGGAAAAACAGTAAGCGAGAATTACCTGGATAAACCTACTGCTTCTGCAGAGATTCTAAACCAGGGATGGGCAAACTCGGTCCTCGAGGGCCGGTGTCCTGCACAGTTTTGCTCCAACACTAATCAAACACACCTGAACATGCTAATCAGTGTCTTCAAGATCACTAGAAATCTATAAGCAGGTGTGTTTGATTAGAGTTGGAGCTAAACTGTGCAGGACATCGGCCCTTCAGGACCGAGTTTGCCCACCCCTGTTCTAAACTGTGCTTCCAGAGAACTAGGGCATGAGGTCATGGGAAAGAAATTATGAATGAAAGTAAAGTTACATAACTCACACAGCTACATCGTAATGGGATAATTACAAGGTGATGGATGTAGTATGTCTGAATTTCATTTATACTACTCCTATTCGTACTTGTTTACACAACATACTTTTATAATGGTTGTAAAGCAATGATCTCAGATTCAGTTCCTGTAGAGCCGCAGTTCTGCACAGTTTACCTCCAACCACCTCTAACTTACCGACACCTAGACTAGAGACATCTTAGGGCGCATTCACACTATGCTATGCGAAATGTGCCCAGGCCTGTTTCCCGGATTGTTTGAGAAGTGTGAGTGCTCTGAATCAGGCTCAGGCGCGGTTTAGTTGGCCGGCCCTGGCCCGATTGGAAGAGGTGTGCCAGAGCGCGGCTTACTTGGGCTCTCAGGCGCGCTTGCACTCACACTACAAGCGTACAGTGCCCGAAACTGAAGATGAGATGTGACTTTTAAGGGACTGTTTCATACGGATTTATTAATCATTATTACTTTTCAATGAACGCAAACTGTCATAGAATATTAAAGACTCAAACCCCAAACTGCACAACAGCTGCACCTTCAGCAAACCTCCTAATTCCTGCAGCCTGAGGACTTTATGATTGTTCATGAGCGTCAAAAGTGACTGATCTGTTCAGCAAAATATTTGACTGCGTGTCACTGCATCCCAAACGACTAAAACGATATAACTAAAGAAATCTCCACTGTGCTGAGCGAGAGCACTTCTTACTGAACAGTGCATCATCAATGAGGAAAAGCATGCTGTGGCCCAGTTCAAGGCAACTGTACATAGTGTGAGTATGCCCTTAGTCTCTAGTAGTCTTGACCACCCTGATTAGTTGGATCAGCTGTGTTTGATTAGGGTTGAATCAAAAATGTGCAAACGGCCCTCCAGGAATCGAGTTTGAGAGCTATGTTGTAAAGTAAGTTCAAATTTAAATGTAGTGCCTACAGTACAAAGTATGGACCATTTGATTTTAACTGGTTCAGGTTCAGTTTTTGATTATTGTTGTAGTGTGGATCTAGTGGAAGGTGCTATTCCAGGAGCAAGAGTGCAAAGCCATGGTAAGCTTCATTGTTGGCTTCAAGCTTCCCCTGCTGAAAAAAACAGCTTAAACCAGCCTAAGCTGGTTAGCTGGTTTAAGCCGGTCGACCAGCCTGGTTTTAGAGGGGTTTTGGCCATTTCCAGGCTGGTTTCCAGCCATTTCTAGCCTGGTCTTAGCTGGTCAGGCTGGGAAATGACCAGCTAAAACCAGCTTGACCAACCTGGTTTAAGCTGGACATAGCTGGTTCTGGCTGGTCAAGCTGGTTTTAGCTGGTCAACTCCCAGCCTGACCAGCTAAGACCAGGCCAGAAATGGCTGGAAACCAGCCTGGAAATGGCCAACACCCCTCTAAAACCAGGCTGGTCGACCAGCTAAAACCAGCCAACCATGTTAGGCTGGTTTAAGCTGGATTTTTCAGCAGGGTCATCTTAGGGCTGGAACACACCAAGCCAATGCCAAACAACTAGCACAAACGAAACACAACTGTGTTGTTGTCTCACGTTGGAACATGTCTGGACCAGAAAGCTGCTCTTGAACACACCAAACAAAAGAAAGCAAATTGAAATGAGAGCAAATATTTGAGAAATGTAGTGAAATTACAGCTGGCCTCTTTGTGATCTTTCTTTGCATGCTATGTTACTTCATTATGTCACACTCATGAATAACCAGTCAGAGCACTCTCTTCAGCCGATGGTCTGATTCCAATTAAACATGCTGAATTGGGCTAACAAGCTCCTACCAAACCAACTGAACTGGTGAATACAACAAACCAAATTGCCTGACCAGCAGACCGATTAAGCCATACAGCCAACAGTTGGCTTGGTGTGTCCCAACCCTTAGCTTTTCTGTCCTGCTCCTGGAGGGCTCCTTTATGGCAAAGTTTGGTATGTCCAGGAATGCAGAAGACATTGGCTGCATTTGAAACTCCATCCTTTCCTGCTGTGATAGGTGAAAAGGAGTTTGTGACAAAAGAATTATGTCTGAATTCAAAAGGTACCAGGATTACAACATGGTGAATATAGTACGTTGAGATTACTTTCATACAAATCATACTATATGAAAGTGCAACTGAACCTAGGGATGATTTATTGTAAATTGTATGCCATTTTTGGACGCAACCATTGATTCCAAGATTTAGGGGCATGTTTAATCAGGTCTAGAGCTAAACTCCACTGTCCTAGTTCATCTGGTTTTCCCACTCAACCTACATTTTAGAATAAAAAACATTTTATATAAATATTTAATTACACATCGATGTCACTGACACAAATTAAAAACAAGGCTGTGGGACTCTGAAGGACTGAAATGTTCAAATTAAACATGGCATCTACTCAACAAAGGTCTATTTGTTGCCTCAGTTAGCCAGTTTCGTCCTTGGCAGAGGTTACACACCTGATGTAGGTCCAGAATAGAGGCTTCGGATGCATACGTGTGTGTGTGTGACTGAGTGCGTCAGCTGCTACACATTCTCCCACAGCTAGCATCTGCCATATCGGTTTACTTCACTTGTGTGTGTTCCTCCAAGCAGACTAAAAAGGCTCATTAAGAGGTATTCCTTTCATTTCCAGCTCAGCACAAGAGCTCACGTCTTCCCCTCAGTTCTCCTACCACAGAATTTTTGTGCTCCCTGCTGAGCTGCCCTCCTCTAACCCTCCCTCACTTGTACACACGCTCACCTTTACTCAGCGAGTTGTAGCAAATTGTCTGATTCTTTCAAGACGGCGCCTTGCCTTCTTTCACTCAATCTAACCAGTTTTAGCATCTCCTGCCCTTCTTAAATTCACATTGCATGTTCTGTTGGGTCACTCACTGAGCGGTAAGACCATGTTGAATGCAGAATATGTGTGTTTGTGTTTTTGAAAAGAACACATTCACTAGGGACTTCCTAAATCTGATACTTATGCACTATTTGACGCCATTTTGTAGTATAAATCATATAAGTAGTGCAATTACACTGGAAATTCAACCAATAAGCAGAAGTGTGGATTGCTGAACACTTCATGCACTCAGTGGTCACAGTTTTGCTCACCTATTCGAAGGGGAGGAGCTATTGGGCACTGAGATTGGATTATTGTAATTATTTTGGATTGTGCAAACAAAATTCCTCTATGCAAGTTGTTATACGGTATGCGGTAGTCATTGACAGGTACTATTTGGTAGTTCCGTCTTTTATTCCACTAATTTGGCAACTGTTATTTTTTTAAATAAGAAGCTTTTAGGGGTTTTCACCTTTGTTGATAGGACAGTGGAGGTTTACAGACAGGAAAGTGTGGCAAGCAGAGATAGAGGAAGGTTCGGCAAAGGACCTTAAGCCAGGAACCGAACTCGGGTCAGCGTGAGCACCTGGGTGCTATGTGTTGATGCACTTACCACTAGCCCAGCATACAATTTTGTGTTTAATAGACGTCTAATAGACATTTAAACGTAGACAGCTTGGCTAAAACAAAGCTAAACTTGAGCTGTTAGTGAAAATCTAATAGTCATCTATAGAGGTGTGAACCTACACTGGTCTCACGGTTCGGTTTCGATTATCATGCCATCGATTCCGTTCAATTCGATATCTCGGTGCATCACGGTGCATTGACGATGCTTTCCATACACTGTTTTATATTTTACTTTACAGGCGCTGTTCACCCATGAGTGACACAGATAAACGGCAGCAGTGCAGTGTTGCCAGATTGGGCGGTTTTGGATAGGCATTTTGGCGAGTTTTGGATAGTTTTTGGGCTGGAATCAGTCAGCTACATCTGGCAACACTGCAGCATCGATCACAGCTGATCCATGATAGCCGCGGTGGAGAAAACTCGGGCACTCGTGTCTGTATCGCTGTAACAGCTGAGAGGAGAGGAAAAGTCATGCCAGCCGGTCAAATGGGTTACAGTGAGAGAGCGAGAGAAATGGAGTTTACTTTCATTTTCTCAATTGCAGTGATAGGGGCTTCTGCTGTAAGTGTCAGTGAAAGACTGTCCAGCAAACACACACGCAGTGAAATTGTGCACAGTTTCTGCGTTTTTAAGTAGTTGGAGCGTTGTAAATACTCGCGCTCGCCTCCCTCGCCATAGTAAGCTACGGCGACATAGCGCATATGAGATAAATTACGTCAGTACATAATAACCGGTTATGATTATTACTGAACTGATACCGAATATTCCGCGTCTGCATCGCGGTGCACCGAAGAAACTATTAATTTTGACACCCCTAGTCATCTATAGATGTGGGAAAAAATCAACATTGCAATATATTGTTGTGCTTTCTGTCGCAATAATCGATACACTAACGGCCAATATCGATATTTTATTACACAACATTATTAATTTACCCATTGTCAGTGTCACTGTCACTACCCAATAACTACCATTCTGTTTGCGGGGGGCGCTGTTCGAGTAAATAGAGGTGAAGTGGCGGAAGCAGCAGCCAGTGAAGAACACAAGTTAACTAACAACAACAGAGAAGAAGTGCGAAAAAAAGAGTAGCGAGAAGAATGGCGGAAAATAAAGAAAAACAAATCAAAGACCCACCTGCTAGTTTCCACTCTAAAGTTTTTACGAGACGGTTGACTGAAAGGCACTGGATAAAAACTATGCAATCTGCAAGAACTGCTTTGCAAAGATAAAATATAACAGCAACACTATGAATCTGCAAATGCACCTCATTCGCTATCATGGTGAACTACTCTCAGGTGATAATGAGGGCAAACCAAGGCAGCCGACAATCACTACTGCGTTCAAAGCAAAGCTCCCCTTTGGCTCGCCGAGGGCACAGAGTATCACTAAGTCCATCGCCGAATTTATTTGCAAGGACCTTCGCCCTTACAGCGAGGTCGAGAATGATGGATTTTGCATGCAACACTGCAACCGAGATACGAGATACCGAGTCGTCGACACTTTACAGACAAAGTCATCCCTGCATTGTATGCAGATACCAGGGCCAAAGTGGAGGGTGCGCTCCGGTCTGCTAAACGGGTTGCACTAACCTGTGATGGTTGGATACAGGTTTATATATTGTGATATATCGTTGATGAAATTTCTTGCAATATATTGAATATCGTAGATATCGTGATATTATCATTATTGTGGGCCACATATCACCACAGAATTGAATCGTGAGTACTTGTATCGTCCAAGCCCTAGTCATCTAAGAATAGCCCAAAACTAGACTAGTCGTCAAATAGACAGATTAGACAGACTTTAAATGTGCGTCATTCATTTTTATTTATTTGATGACTAGTCTAGTTTTGGCTTATTCATAGACGTCTATTAGATTTTTACTGACAGACCAAATTTAGCCTTGCTTTACCCGAGATGACTATGTTTAGACATCTATTAGACATCTTTTAAAAACTAAAAAATGCTTGGTGGGTGGCTATTGGCGCTGACATTTGGCAACTGTTAAACATTGACTGGGAAACCTTTTTGAATTTCTCTTTATTGTAAAAAACAATGTTACTGTTTCATTTTGGGACAACTCTAAACTAATACACTACACGGTTGAATATATAAGTGCATAGTGAGTCATTTGGAAAGCAACTTTTGCCTCAAGCCATTTAAGGTGTACAAAGATTATGGTTCAGTCCCAAAAAATGCACATGGTGCTGTATGCAGTTGTATTTTTGTGAACTTGTGATGAGCAATGTGTGTCTACGAAGTCCACAAATCTATAAAGTGTCCCACTTGTTATTGTTTATTGTCATGAGCACCTACTATTCACTTGTTTGCCAAACCCATACTGATGCTGGCTCCGCAATAGACTAGCTTAGAAAGAGAAACAAAAAAGCGTCCTCAGCAAGTGGTTTGTTTCTAGGGTGATGCTGACTTTTTAAGTCTAGATATTGTGATCAGAAATATTTGTTGTTCAAGCTTTTCATAAAGAGTTTAACTTGTAAGAGGTTGTTGGTTTGACTATTGGTACACGAAAGGTTTGTAGGTGGGGTAATGTATGTACAGAGCTCACTTCCACCCTCAAAACCACAACTGATAAACTACTGCTTTTTTGTGGTGTCTCCATAGTACAAGTAATTCTGCACCAATTTTTTTTTTTTGCATCGCTTTTCTATTGCATGGTACGGTTCAGGTGGGGTTGTTGCTATAGTTGCACTGCCTCTATTGTGACATCATTGTTTTCATTTCATGTCATCCGCTCTTCAGCTACCAATGAGAAGAACATCTGGACCTCTTCTATCGAGCATGATGCTGCCATTTCAGTTGTCTTTTCTTTGCGGTGGGATAAAAAAAATGGTTTAGTCGTGCAAAGCAACAATACAGCAGTGACTGCTTCTGGGTATTTAAATCTAGTATATGGTGTCGAAAATCCAATGATGTCTCACAAGCATCTGCTATGTTCCATGAATGGTTAGGTTCTTCATGTATCCATAGATCCCAATAAAGAACCTATATTTTAAAGTGATGTCTAACTATTTCATAAATCTATGCAGTTTTTTTTGTGAATTATCTGTAGTGAAATTGTCTGTGATGCAAGGGGCACCACCCTATATCTTGCCTAGGGTAATAAATTAGTCAAAGCTGAAGCATCTAGAGGTCATTCTAGCAACATGAACAACACCAATCATTACCGATGAAACACATTTGAAAAGAGTCCAATGTCTAAAGATACAGTTCGAAATGGTTTGGTTTTGCCTGGTTTGTATTTCCAATGCAGTTTAGTATCGCTTAAAGTGGGTGGGATTATCACTATAGTTGCGCATCCTCTACTACCGTGACATCATCGTTTTTATTTGGGGTCATCCCATACGTCTGCTCCTCAACTACCAATAAGAGAAATTCTGGACATGTTCCGTTCACCACAATGGTGCCATTTCAGGTGACTTTATCTTGCGGTGGTAAAAAACCCCCCAAACAATTTAGTCGTTCAAACCAGCAATACAGGTAGCATGGTAACGCAGTGGGTAGCACGAACGCCTCACAGCAAGAAGGTTGCTGGTTCAACCCTCGGCCGGGGTCAGTTCTGTGTGGAGTTTGCATATTCTTCCCGTGTTGACGTGGGTTTCCTCCGGGTGCTCCGGTTTCCCCCACAGTCCAAACACATGTGGTATAGGTGAATTGGGAAAACTAAATTGACCGTAATGTATGTGTGTAAACGAGTGTGTATGGATGTTTCCCAGTTATGGGTTGCAGCTGGAAGGGCATCCGCTGCGTAAAACATGTGCTGGATAAGTTGGCGGCTCATTCCGCTGTGCGACCCCAGATTAATAAAAGGGACTAAGCCGAAAAGAAAATGAATGAATGAAACCAGCAATACAGCTTAATTAAATATAGCAGGGTTGGTGCTTCATGTCGCAAATCCAATGACCGTACTACTGACAATTCTCTTGGACCAATTGGCGATCAGCAGTGCATATGTCACGCTTTGGTAATGGTACAGCTTGCTTAGAAAATCACCCTCGGTGATACTAAAAAGTATCTAGGTTGCTAGGTACAGAAGGCCCCTAAAAAGGAGAAAGCCCCCAAAAAGGAACCATGCCAATGACGTATCTTTTTATTATTTGTTGTCAACAAGCACCTGCTATTCACTTGTTTGCCAAGCCCATACTAATGCTGGCTCCACAATAGACTGGTGAGAAACGGAAGAAGAGAAACAAAAAAGCTTGAAGAGTCATCAAGAAGGTGGCACGGTGGCTCAGTGGTTAGCACTGTTGCCTCACAGCAAGAAAGTCGCTGGTTTGAGTCCCTGCTGCACCACTTGCCGTTTCTGTATAGAGTTTGCATGTTCTCCCTGTGTTCACATGGGTTTCCTCCTGGGGCTCTGGTTTCCCCCAGTCCAACACATGCGGTATAGGTGAATTGGGTAAACAAAATTGGCTGTTGTGTATGACCGTGTGTGTAAATGTGAGAGTGTATGGGTGTTTCCCAGTACTAGGTTGTGACTTGAAGGGAATCTGCTGCGTAAAACATATGTCGGAATAGTTGGCAGTTTGTTCCACTGTGGTGACCTCTGATAGGGACTAAACCAAAGAAAAATTAATGAATTAATAAATCAAGAAGTGGTTGGTTTCTAGATTGATGCTTGTTTTATTTTTTAATATTATGATCAGAAATAAAAAAAGTGCCAGGTACTAGGTACAGAAGGCAGTGAAAAGCCCCCAAAAAATGAACCCTACCAAACCATGCCATGCTGTGGAAAAGTGCCTTAAGAAGGCTTCCCATCATTTCAACAATACAGACCTGCCCAATGACCCCCTTTCATTATTACATTTACACTCAATGCTGTGAATGCTGCTTTTATCCCTCATTCACACTGATGCAGACATTGATTTCTGCACTCTTTGTTTCAGCAGCTGTCTACAGCGAGATTACTTTGGATGTGAGAGAAGTCTTACTTACACAGCCACAATCTCAAACCATATAGTCAGCCTTTTTGGCCACACAAAAACATAAAAATAACTTTTATTCCCAGAGAAACTATTGATCGATTTGAATTCATAAACCAATTAAACACCAGAGTCAAGTGGAGTAGAGATAAACACTGCTGTTAACTTTACTAATGTATTGTAGCAGTTCAATGTAGAGAAGAAAGACCTAAATTAACAGGTTATTTATAGGTTTGCTCTTTTCCCAAATCTTTTTTCAAGACATTATGATCAATGTTTCCATGAGATTGCTCTATGGAGGACACGGTTAATTCGATTTTGAGCTGAGATCTCCCAGATACTAAGGGCTGTTCACACATTGCTATACACTACCTGACAAAGTTCTTGTCGTCGATCCCAGTTGTAAGAGCAACAAATAATAACTTGACTTCTAGTTGGTCAATTGCAGAGTGGATGGCAACATCAACAGCCTGAGGTGTATCAAGACATTTGTGCTGCCCATTACGTTACAAAGCACAGGAGAGGGCAAATTCTTCAGCAGGACAGCGCTCCTTCTCATACTTCAGCCTCCACATCAAAGCTCCTGAAAGCAAGGAAGGTCAAGGTGCTCTAGGATTGGCCAAACGAGTCACCAGACATGAACATTATTGAGCATGTCTTGGGTTAGATGAAGGAGGAGGTATTGAAGATGAATCCAAAGAACCTTGATGAACTCTGGGAGTCCTGCAAGAACGCTTTCTTTGCCATTCCAGATGACTTTATTAATAAGTGATTTGAGTCATTGCAGAGATGTATGGATGCAGTCCTCCAAGCTCATGATGGAGTCATACACCATATTCATTCTTTACCCATTGCATCATGACTTTATATTATATACTGGACATTATTTCTGTTAAGTGACAAGGTCAAAGTCAGACCTTACCGTCCTAATTAAATCATTAAAAATAAAGGCATGATCACATTTTATTTTCGTCAAATAAGTGTAATCTAGAGGCCTTTGCCTTTCATATTAGCCACTTCTGATACCAAATGATCAACTAGAAGTCAAGCTGTTCCTAAAACTTGGATAAGCGACACGACTTTTGTCAGGTAGTGTACTAAGTACAGCTAATGCATACACAGCTCTTCAGGCTGGTATGTCTTCTGCTGTAATGCTTTTTGGGAGTTTGGCTTGCGGCGTGCATGACTTTATTTACCTCTTACTCCTGTTTCTCTCAGCCATGTGTCCGCATTTAGAACTGCTGCACTCTGGTCTTGTGTATCACGGGGGGCCTCATTACCACATGTTCATGTTTGTGTGTCAGGTCATATATTAACTCCAAGCCGGTTACTCCTCTCTGAATGAGAGCAGAACGCCACCTCATAAGGAATCTCATTAGGAGAATCCGATTTCTGAAATTCTGAGGAGAGAGTAATACAACTATATCAGAATTTATTGATTTTTTTTTCTTTGTTTATACCATTAGGAAGCTCTTTTGAAACTCTATCTTTGGTGGAATCTATAAAACAAGGTGAAATTAGTTTCTAGAAACCTTCAAATGTGTGTTTTTTTAAGCTAGGGGCAGCACGGTGGCTGGTGGTTAACACTGTCGCCTCATAGCAAGAAGGTCGCTGGTTCAAGTCCCAGCTGGGCCAGTTGGCATTTCTGTGTGGAGTTTGCATGTTCTCCCCGTGTTCGCGTAGGTTTCCTCCGGGTGCTCCGGTTTCCCTTACAGTCCAAAAACATGCGCTATAGGTGAATTGGATGAACTAAATAGTCCATAGTGTATGTGTGTGAATGAGGGCGTACTCACACTATGCTATGCGAACCGTGCCCAGGCCCGTTTCCCGGATCGTTTAAGAAGTGTGAGTGCTCTGAATCGGGCTCGGGCACGGTACACTTGGCCGGCCCCGGCCCGATTGGAAGAGGTGTGCCAGAGTGCGGTTCACTTGGGCTCAGGCGCGGTACGCTTACAGTGTGAGTGCAAGCGTGCCTAAGCCCGAAACTGAAAGCAAGAGATGAGGCTGTGATATACCCTAAATGACCCATCTGCGCTTAAATTACCCATCTAAAGTCCTCGTAAATAAAAAAGGTCCTCGCCTACACAAATCTGTTTGATATGGATTAATTAATCATTCGTACTGTTCAATGAACGCAAACTGTCTAAGTTTATTAAAGACACAAACCCCTCACTGCACTACAGCTGCGCCTTCAGCAAACCTCCTAATTCCTGCAGCACGAGGACTTTATGATTGTTTATGAGCGTCAAAAGTGGCTGATCTGTTTGGCGAAATATTAGACTGCGTGTCACCGCATATCAAACGACTTAAACGATATAACTAAAGAAATCTCCACTGTGCTGAGCGAGAGCGCTTACTGAACTGCACGTCATCAATGACGTAACCGTGCCCAGGCCCGAATGTAATGTGAGTGCGGGCCGTCGGGGGAGAGGGGAGGGGGCGCAATCGTGCTTGGGCCCGGTTCAAGGCAACTGTACATAGTGTGAGTGCGGCCTGAGTGTGTATGGGTGTTTCCCAGTACTGGGTTGCGGCTGGAAGGGCATCCGCTTTGTAAAACATATGTCGGAGGATCATTCCGCTAAGGTGACCCCTGATAAATAAGGGAAGGAAAATGAATGAATGACATACAAAGCTTATAATTTCAAAGCTTCGCAGAGGTCTGGGTATATTCCGTCCGATTTCATTTGGATTTATTTAAGAACCTAAGGGGTCCTTGCAGATGTCTTCTCGTCAATTCATGATGAGCTCATCTCTAATAAATTAACCTCTAAATCAATATTCAAGCGGCTGCTGAGGCAATGATTATCACTTCATATTTTGTCGACTGTGTTGCTCTCCAGTGGTTAAGCGTCCCTCAGTGATGAAAGAGCTTTTTTTTTTCACCCAAACTAAAAGATATTACATAACTGTCAGCAGTGGTGTGCTGTTTGCTCTCCTGCTTTTGATAGCAAACATTTTAGGTGCAAAGTAGATTTATTTGAGTGATTTTGCTCTTCAGGATATTACTGTAAGTAATATTATTACTGAATTATTAGCCCCCCTGTTTATTTTTTCCCCCAATTTCTGTTTAACGGAGAGAAGATTTTTTAAACGCATTTCTAAACATAATAGTTTTAATAACTAATTTCTAATAACTGATTTATTTTATCTTTGTCATGATGACAGTAAATAATATTTTACTAGATATTTTTCAAGACACTTCTATACAGCTTAAAGTGACATTTAAAGGGTTAATTAGGTTAACTAGGCAGGTTAGGGTAATTAGGCAAGTTATTGTATAACGATGGTTTGTTCTGTAGACTATTGAAAAAATATATAGCTTAAAGGGGCTAATAATTTTGACCTTAAAATGGGTTTTAAAAAATTAAGAACTGCTTTTATTCTAGCCGAAATAAAACAAATAAGACTTTCTCCAGAAGAAAAAATATTATCAGACATGCTGTGAAAATTTCCTTGCTCTGTTAAACATCATTTGGGAAATATTTTAAAAAGAAAAGAAAAAAATTAAAAGGGGGGCAAATAATTCTGACTTCAACTGCATGTCAGCCTGTGTTTGCGGACACTTTGTCTACAGGCCTCAAGAGGTGAAATGTCCAAAATGTTGCTGTCATTGTGCTGACAATGTAAAAAAAGGGAAGACATCTGGTTGTTGTTCTTTCGATCTTTAGGGGGGAAACATGTCATTCTGCGACTGGCTAATCAACCGAAGTAGGGGAGTGCGGGGCACAAAGTAACTTGGGGTAAAATGTAACACAGAGTTTAAGGTATTTGCTCAGAGGTAACAACAGCATGCTTCCAAGGTTTCCAACACTGTGTCGGCAGACGTCTTCCTGCCAATATTGAAAAAGTTTGGCGAAATTTAGATGAGAAACACAGGAGAAACCATTTTTGTAACGTAAAGTATTTTTTAATGTAGTCAATATTTTTTTATTTTAAAAACAATCTGTGAAAGTATGAACGTAAAATCTTGTATTGTTGTGATCACCGTCTTCTAGGCTAAAAGATGGAACCATTTTGAAAGATGTAAAACACACAGTGACTGCTTGCCAGTTTTGAGGAAAACATGACACAGCGGGGTTAGTTGTAACAGCGTGTTACAATTAAGCCACACACTGTTGGAAACCAATTAAATGAACAAAATAATTGTTGAATTTTGAGTGTAATGTTGAGAAATGTTTTTTAATAGAAAATATGGTTTTAATAGAAAAAAAATGATTTTATTGCTAATAATGCAAATAAATGCATTGTATAATAAAGCAAATAAATCCAAATGTGTTTATCCAATAGATAAATAAATAAACATGCTGTGCTTTGTAGAATAAAAACTACATTGAGCTACTGTAAGTACTGAGGAAATATGGCTACTATTTAAATAAATAGGAATTAAATGAACTGTGTGAAATCTGCCTTTGTAAGCCTGTGCTACAACTGCGATAAACCAAGACTGCTGTTTGGTCATTTTTCCTAACGAATAAACGGCTCTCGTTGATATTTCAGCATGCTTTCACTTTTGTATTTGACGTGAAATGCACATTTACCAGTAGGAATGACATCCCGACTTACTCATAATGGTCTCTTCATATAGCCGATATTCATAATACATATCCAGAATACACTGTGATATATACTCGTTCAGATCGTATTGCTTTCTCACTACAATCGATCTGCTCCAGAGTTTTTTTTAATCGAGCCGTTTAGGCATAAGATTCTGACGGTATGATAACTTTGGATAAAAATATCACGGTTTCACAGTATTGTGATTACTGCTCTAAAATATATTCTTTTTAAATGTCTGGGTAAAACAAAAACTTTTTTCCCCTTTGAACATAATATATTTTATTTTGTGAAAGATTAAAAATATTTTGGAGCAGGCTAAATAATTCAAATGAATCATTGACTCCTGCTGTCTTCATTAGTTTCAAGAACACAGATTTCTTTACAATTTAAAATGGCATCTTTGCATATATTTTCTGCTGGAGATACTGTTGTTTAAAAAAAATGTAAATTAAAAACCTTACACATGCCATAGGAACGGTATTACAGAAATTTTTGGTGGTTTTAAAACCTTGACTTTTCCAAACCGCGGTATACCTTGAGATGGTTATCGTCCCATGCCTTTCCAAGACCACATCATTTAAGCGGTCTTGAACCGATGATTTTGGTGCGGATCCGAGCGCAATGCTGGATTCACAAATGCCAAACAAACCGCGCTAACAAGGAAACGCGCCAGGTTCCGAAACAAAAGTCTAGGTGTGAAAGCACCCATAAATAACATTTTTTGGATATTAGTATCAGTATGTTAGCCTTCGAGGATATCTAGAAGCTAGTGTGGTAAAAAACAATGACAAAATATTTGTGTTTAGAAGATATAAATTGGCAGCAGGGTGGCTCAGTGGTTAACACTGTCGCCTCATAGCAAGAGGGTCGCTGATTGGAGTCCCAGCTGGGCCAGTTTGCATTTCTGTGTGGAGTTTTCATGTTCTCCCCGTGTTCTCAGGTTTCCTCCGGGTGCTCCGGTTTCCCCCACAGTCCAAACACATGCGCTATAGGTGAATTGGATTAAACTAAATTGGCTAGTGTTTGGGTGTGAATGAGTGTGTATGTGTGTTTCCAAGTACTGGCTTGCAGCTTGAAGGGCATCTGATGTATAAAACATATGCTGGATAAGTTTGGCGGTTCATTCCGCTGTGGCGATAAAGGGACTAAACCGAAGGAAAATGAATGAATTACTGACATGAATAAAAGCGGAATAAGTATCTATTCACACACATTTACACGAGTACATAAATAGGCTCAATGACGGGCTCAAAATGATTCCGTAATGAATTAGTAAAAAATAAAATAAGTAAATAAATAAAAATCAGCAGATTGAAAAGAGGAATTCGAAGACAAACGTGGTTGTAAAAAAAGAAGTCCTATTGACGACTCAAAGGTTTTATGTTGCTTGACAGGTAATGGAGCATGGGTATGGAGTGAATCAATTGTGCCAGCCATTCAGATGAGTTAAGAGAGCTGCAGCAAAGCCAGCGTTGAGCTCAGCTGTGAAACTTCAATTAACCAGGAACACTGGCAGTAATTGTTTATGATGACCCGAGGTTAAAAGCGCACACTTGGTGTGATTTGTTAATTGTACCCCGTGGATTCATAAGGGTGGAGATTTAAAATGAGCAGTGGGACGTTTTAGAGGTTGGAATTGGGATAACAAACAAGTTCAGATTTTAGAGGAAAGTCTCAAAATTCATTATTCTGCAACATTTTTAGTGATGGTCTGACTGACAGCAGTTATTTATCCTTGTTTAGGATTGGATGTCTCCCAACACAGCAGTTGGAGACATCACTGCATGAGGCCAAAACATCTGCAGACTAGGGTTGCAGGGTTTATAGATACTTTGGTAGCACCGCAATACTATGGCTCCAAAATGCTGGCAGTGCCTCTGTAGTTTGTAAACGGTGTATCGTCATTAACGGTTCTAATAGTTGGTGTATCGTCATTAACGGTTCTAATAGTTAATGTTGCATGTGGAACAGAAGAGTCACAATATATCTGTACAAATAAGTACATATAGGTTTTTAATAATAAGGGAGTTATGAAATGTTTTACTTAATAATAGTTACTTAAATGTAACTATTATAACATATAAAATACAGTATTTGGGACTATTTGCTTTATTTTGTAGATTTGAGTTATGAATTAATACAGTATCGTGATACTATTGGTATCGTGATACTACAGCTGGTATAGCATCGTGGCCTAAATTTATGGTATTGACAATCCTACTGCAGACAACGAATTCGACTATCTTCAACCTTAAAGGTCCCATGAAAAAGAGGGTGGGACATAGAGTAGCTCCTCCCCTTTAACCAAAAACATCCAATAGCGTATTGTTTCATCACAGCTCTGCTATTGAGAGTGGTTGAACTCAAGCGAATCAAATGAAAACCATATGAGAAGCGTTGAAGCAGTGATCGCCAGAAGTGCTGTCCTCACTAGGGTTGGCCGATGTTGACCAATTTGGCATTGTACGACGTCTAATGTGAAACATCGTGATGGATGATGGCATCGTCATTGTAGGCGGCGGTGAATTAATTATTTATGAATAATTCATTAATTCATAACTAATTAGTTATTTGTAGCCTACCGTTTTAGCAACCTGACCCGCATGGTCTTTATTTGACACATAACCAAGTCATAAATAAATAAAGATAAGTTACACACAAATTACCACCTGTCCATCACTTTTTTTTCCGCGGGACTCTGACATGAATAGGCAGAGTGATCTGTGTTATTATAATGGCGTCGACAAACTTGGTTGGTTAAAAAGGTGCACAACCAACAGGAACCAACCAACAGTGTCTGAGGTCTTCACTAAAGTTAAGTACTTGTACTAAGAACAAGCGTGAAAACGAAAGCAGTGTACTGACGCTGTGACGCGTTACCTGATAAATTCAAAAGAGCGAAGAGTCGTTAGATAGAGACAAGATTAATTAAATATCACGTTTAACAACTATAGTGAGACGCAATCCAGCGGTACATCCTTGATAAACTGTCCGACATGCACTGCTCTCTGAGGTTTGTGATTGGGGCGGGGCAGAGGATCGCGATGTCTAGCCACCATCGGCGATGGACCATAGCATTGTCTATTGACCCAACCCTAACCCTCACGTCTTTGAAACGATCCTTTCATAGGTTTACATGACATAATTATGTAGTTGACGTAAACATATATAAGTGGGCTATAACGGCATAAAGCACGAACACAACTATCCGTAACGTTAGATGTTTTAGTCAGCAGTGATCCTGTTGTAGCACAGTACTGTACGAGAGACGGAACTAAGCCTGCGGCCTCATATTTAACCGGAAATGAGTCACGTGCTGCCATGCATAGAGCCTATTAAACTTGCGTAGAAAACTCTAAATAAAAAGTTATACTTTATTTCATGTGTGAAGTTTTTAGTTACTGTACTCTCAAAATCAATCAGCATAAATCTGCAGGGTTTTTTTTTTTTTCTAGCAAAACCGGTCTGCAGATTCTGTCTGACCTGGTGACTAATTTAATAAGCAGCTTACGTAGATTAAAAACTGTTTGTTTAAGGCATGCTAGTGGCAAGACATGATTTTTTTTTCATTACATGATTAAATTAATATATTTTAGCAGATTAGTTTAAAAGATTTAAGTCAAAAGAATGAATAAATCTTCTCTTCTAAATGTGAAATGGAAAAAAAACAATCACTTAATATTTTGGTTTTGAAGAAAATCTTCTGGGGCAACGCAGTGGCGCAGTAGGTAGTGCTGTTGCCTCACAGCAAGAACGTCGCTGGGTCGCAGGTTCGAACCTCGGCTGGGCTGGGTCAGTTGGCGTTTCTGTGTGGAGTTTGCATGTTCTCCCTGCGTTCGCGTGGGTTTCCTCCGGGTGCTCCGGTTTCCCCCACAGTCCAAAGACATGCTGTACAGGTGAATTGGGTAAGCTAAATTGTCCATAGTGTATGAGTGTGAATGAGTGTGTGTGGATGTTTCCCAGAAATGGGTTACGGCTGGAAGGGCATCCGCTGCGTAAAATTGTGCTGGATAAGTTGGCGGTTCATTCCGCTGTGGCGACCCCGCAAGGGACAAAGCCGACAAGAAAATGAATGAATGAATGAAAATCTTCTGTAAGAGGAACAATATAATTAATAATATGAAATAAACACTTTTAAAAAATACCTACGTGAATTTGTTTCACTGATATAACACAAACTCAAAGAAATAACTGCATTAATTAATATCGTGGGTTATAGACTATTTCAATGTGGTGACGTCATTGGTCCATGAAAATTTCCTGCTTGTTGTCAAACTCTTCCATAACTCTACCAAGAGGCGATTCATTGATAACTGTACATTTAAAACACCTGCCATAGGATTATTTATCAATATTTGGACTTTTTTTGGATTCTCAGAAGCTCTAGAAATTAAAAATATAAAACAGGAAATGCGTTGGGAGCATTGTTATTGTTTAGATCCCTCAAAATGGTCTATAATTTCTGTGACAGGAGAACATTTAATGAGTCAACGAGAAAAAGCAGCTCCTTTTTCTTTGTTTTAGATGTTTTGTTGTTATTGTGATTATACACTCATCTGAGGAAGAAAGCTTTACAGTATGGTATGATCTCTTACATTCATCTACCATCAGAATGTACTAAGCTGTTTATAGAGAAGGTTTCTACGCTTGTCTGTATCCTAGGAGGTGAAAACTTGACATTGCAGCCTGATCGCATTCAAAATCAAAATGCGTCAAGTCTTAACCTGAGATTGATGTTATGGCATGTCACTTTTCAAAATTTAAAGATGAAAGCAAAACATTCAGAAGAACTCTGTTTTGTAAAAGAGAATCAGAAATATCTCCAACCAAGAGAACTGAAGTCTAGTGGTTACTTTTTCCCCCTGAAAGTGCACTGCAGTAGATTTCCAGAAATTACTCTAAACCAACCAACCAGATTAAAAAGATTGTTCAGACACTTGGCTTTGTCTGTGTGTGAAGTAACCATTAGATGGTCACTGAACAGACTGCAAGTGTGCCGTCTAAAAGAGACCACTTCAATAACATTGCTTAAATGCATATCACCATTAAGTGCATATCGCCAACTTTTCCCCTGAAAGTGCACTAAATTACGAGAAATAACTCGAAACTAACCAACCAGATTAAAAAGATTGTTCAGACACTTCCCTTTTAGTGTGTAGTAACCGCCAGATGGTCACTGAACAGGCTGCAAATGGGCCGTCTAGAAGAGACCACTTCAATAACATTGCTTAAATGCATATAGTCAACTTTTCCCCTAAAGTGCACTAGATTTCCAGAAATTACTCTAAACCAACCAATCAGATTAAAAAGATTGTTCAGAGATTTGTGTGTAGTAACCATCTGATAGTTACTGAACATACTGCAAGTGTGCCGTCTAGAAGAGACCACTTCAATAGTATTGCATAAATGCATATCGCCAACAAGTGCATTTTGCCAACTTTTCCCCTTGAAAGTGCACTACTAGATTTCTGGAAATGACTCTAAATCAACCAACCAGATTAAAAAAATATATATTGTCCAGACACTTTTCTTTTAGTGTGTAGTAACCATCAGATGGTCACTGAACAGACTCCAAGTGTGCCATCTAAAAGAGACCCCTTCAATGCCATTGCATAAGTGCATATCGCCAACTTTTCCGCTGGAAGTGCACTAGATTTTCAAAAATGACTCTAAAGCAACCAAGCAGATTAAAAAAGCTTATTCAGACACTTGCCTTTTTGTGTGTAGTAACCGTCAGATGGTCACTGAACAGGCTGCAAGTGTGCCGTCTAGAGGAGACCACTTCAATAACTTTCCAAAAGTGCATATCGTCAATTTTTCTCCTGAAAGTGCACTTTATTTTCTGGAAATGACTCTAAATCAACCAACCAGATTAAAATATATTGTTCAGACACTTCTCTTTTTGTGTGTAGTAACCATCAGAGGGTCACTGAACAGGCTCCAAGTGTGCCGTCTAGAAGAGACCACTTCAATAACATTGCTTAAATGCATATCACCAACTTTTCTCCTGAAAGTGCACTAGATTTACAGAAATGACTCTAAACCAACCAACCAGATTAAAAAAGATTGTTCAGACACTTGCCTTTTTGTTTACAGTAACATAGTATCAGATGGTCACTGAACAGACTGCAAGCGTGCCGTCTAGAAGAGACCACTTCAATAGTATTGCATAAGTGCATATCGCCAACAAGTGCATATCGCCAACTTTTCCCCTTGAAAGTGCTCTACTAGATTTCTGGAAATGACTCTAAATCAACCAACCAGATTAAAAAAAAAAATATTGTCCAGACACTTCTCTTTTAGTGTGTAGTAACCATCAGATGGTCACTGAACAGACTCCAAGTGTGCCATCTAAAAGAGACCCCTTCAATGCCATTGCATAAGTGCATATCGCCAACTTTTCCGCTGAAAGTGCTCTAGATTTTCAAAAATGACTCTAAAGCAACCAAGCAGATTAAAAAAGCTTATTCAGACACTTGCCTTTTTGTGTGTAGTAACCGTCAGATGGTCACTGAACAGGCTGCAAGTGTGCCGTCTAGAGGAGACCACTTCAATAACATTCCAAAAGTGCATCACGTCAATTTTTCTCCTGAAAGTGCACTAGATTTCTGGAAATTCCTCAATCAACCAACCAGATTAAAAAAGATTGTTCAGACACTTCTCTTTTTGTGTGTAGTAACCATCAGAGGGTCACTGAACAGGCTCCAAGTGTGCCGTCTAGAAGAGACCACTTCAATAACATTGCTTAAATGCATATCACCAACTTTCCTCCTGAAAGTGCACTAGATTTACAGAAATGTCTCTAAACCAACCAATCAGATTAAAAAAGATTGTTCAGACACTTGCCTTTTTGTTTATAGTAACATAGTATCAGAGAGTTACTGAACATACTGCAAGTGTGCCGTCTAGAAGAGACCACTTCAATAGTATTGCATGAGTGCATATCGCCTGTAAGTGCATATTCTCAACTTTTCCCCCTGAAAGTGCATTCGAGTTCTAGAAATCACTCTAAAACAACCAACCAGATTAAAAAGTTTGTGTTTAGGCACATTTTTGTGTATAGTAACCATCAGATGGTCACTGAACAGACTGCAAGTGTGCTGTCTAAAAGGGACCACTTCAATAACATTCCATAACTGCATATCGTCAACTTTTCCCCTGAAAGTGCACTAGATTTCAGGAAATTCCTCTAAATCAACCAACCAGATTAAAAAGATTGTTCAGACACTTCTCTTTTGTGTGTTGTAACCATCAGATGGTCACTGAACAGACTGCAAATGTGCCGTCTAAAAGGGACCACTTCAATAACATTCCATAACTGCATATCGCCAACTTTTCCCCTGAACGTGAACTAGATTTCCTAAAATTCCTCTAAACCAACCAACCAGATTAAAAAAAGATTGTTCAGACACTTCCTTTATTTGTGTATAGTAACCGTCAGATGGTCACTGCACAGACTGCAAGCGTGCCGTCTAGAAGAGACCACTTCAATAACATTGCTTAAATGCATATCGCCAACTTTTCCCCTGAAAGTGCACTAGATTTAGAGAAATGACTCTAAACCAACCAACCAGATTAAAAAGATTGTTCAGGGATTTGTGTGTAGTAACCATTAGAGAGTTACTGAACATACTGCAAGTGTGCAGTCTAGAAGAGACCACTTCAATAGTATTGCATAAGTGCATATCGCCAACTTTTCCGCTGAAAGTGCTCTAGATTTTCAAAAATGACTCTAAAGCAACCAAGCAGATTAAAAAAGCTTATTCAGACACTTGCCTTTTTGTGTGTAGTAACCGTCAGATGGTCACTGAACAGGCTGCAAGTGTGCCGTCTAGAGGAGACCACTTCAATAACATTCCAAAAGTGCATCACGTCAATTTTTCTCCTGAAAGTGCACTAGATTTCTGGAAATTCCTCAATCAACCAACCAGATTAAAAAAGATTGTTCAGACACTTCTCTTTTTGTGTGTAGTAACCATCAGAGGGTCACTGAACAGGCTCCAAGTGTGCCGTGTAGAAGAGACCACTTCAATAACATTGCTTAAATGCATATCACCAACTTTCCTCCTGAAAGTGCACTAGATTTACAGAAATGACTCTAAACCAACCAACCAGATTAAAAAAGATTGTTCAGACACTTGCCTTTTTGTTTATAGTAACATAGTATCAGAGAGTTACTGAACATACTGCAAGTGTGCCGTCTAGAAGAGACCACTTCAATAGTATTGCATGAGTGCATATCGCCTGTAAGTGCATATTCTCAACGTTTCCCCCTGAAAGTGCATTCGAGTTCTAGAAATCACTCTAAAACAACCAACCAGATTAAAAAGTTTGTGTTTAGCCACATTTTTGTGCATAGTAACCATCAGATGGTCACTGAACAGATTGCAAGTGGGCTGTCTAAAAGAGACCACTTCAATAACATTCCATAACTGCATATCGTCAACTTTTCCCCTGAAAGTGCACTAGATTTCAGGAAATTCCTCTAAATCAACCAACCAGATTAAAAAGATTGTTCAGACACTTCTCTTTTTGTGTGTTGTAACCATCAGATGGTCACTGAACAGACTGCAAATGTGCCGTCTAAAAGGGACCACTTCAATAACATTCCATAACTGCATATCGTCAACTTTTCTCCTGAAAGTGCACTAGATTTCTGGAAATTCCTCTAAATCAACTAACCAGATTAAAAAAGATTGTTCAGACACTTCTTTTTTTGTGTGTTGTAACCATCAGATGGTCACTGAACAGACTGCAAATGTGCCGTCTAGAAGAAACCACTTCAATAAAATTTGCATAAGGGCATATCGGCAACTTTTCCTCTGAAAGTGCACTAGATTTCATAAAATTCCTCTAAACCAACCAACCAACCAGATTAAAAAATATTATTCAAGCATATTTTGTGTGTAGTAACCAAATTTCATTTCGATTATTCCACAGAATTACCTCTGAAAACACAAGAGAGAGAACTTGGGCAAGTCTAGTGGTTACTTTTTCTCCCTGAAAGTGAACTAGATATCTAGAAATCACTCTTAAACAACCAACCAGATTAAATAGATTGTTCAGACACTTCTCTTTTAGTGTGTAGTAACTATCAGATGGTCACTGAACAGGCTCCAAGCGTGCCGTCTAGAAGAGACCAATTCAATAACATTGCATAAGTGCATATCGCCAACTTTTCCTCTGAAAGTGCACTAGATTTACAGAAATGACTCCAAACCAACTAACCAGATTAAAAAGTTTGTTCAGGGATTTGTGTGTAGTAACCATTAGAGAGTTACTGAACATACTGCAAGTGTGCAGTCTAGAAGAGACCACTTCAATAGTATTGCATGAGTGCATATCGCCAACAAATGCATATCACCAACTTTTCCCCTTGAAAGTGCTCTAGATTTCTGGAAATGACTCTAAATCAACCAACCAGATTAAAAAAGATTGTTCAGACACTTCCCTTTTAGTGTGTAGTAATTATCAGATGGTCACTGAACAGACTGAAAGTGTGCTGTCTAAAAGAGACCCCTTCAATAACATTGCTTAAATGCATATTGTCAACTTTTCCTTTGAAAGTGCACTAGATTTCCTAAAATTCCTCTAAACTAACCTACCAGATTAAAAAAAAGATTGTTCAGACACTTGCCTTTTTGTTTATAGTAACATAGTGTCAGATGGTCACTGAACAGACTGCAAGCGTGCCGTCTAGAAGAGACCACTTCAATAGTATTGGATGAGTGCATATCGCCAACAAGTGCATATCGCCAACTTTTCCCCTTGAAAGTGCACTAGATTTCTGGAAATGACTCTAAATCAACCAACCAGATTAAAAAAGATTGTTCAGACACTTCCCTTTTAGTGTGTAGTAACCATCAGATGGTCACTGAACAGGCTCCAAGTGTGCCGTCTAGAAGAGACCCCTTCAATGCCATTGCATAAGTGCATATTGCCTTTAAATGCATATTGTCAACTTTTCCCCCTGAATGTGCACTAGATTTCCAAAAAGTACTCTAAACCAACCTACCAGATTAAAAAAAGATTGTTCAGACACTTCCCTTTTAGGGTGTAGTAACCGTCAGATGGTCACTGAACAGACCGCAAGCGTGCCGTCTAAGAGAGAGCACTGCAATAACATTGCATAAGTGCATATCGCCCATGTAATGAAAGTTTTGATGAGGTGATTTGAAGGCGGGAAATCCTCTCAGCCTGCGCAGGGCGAGGGCTAATTGGCTCTGTCATGGATGAGTGGCCGAGAGGTTTCGCCCGCGCCTCAGACTCTTGTCACTTCAACACAATGATTTAGTTGCTCACATTGACTGTCCTGTCAGTACTTCCTGTTTAAACACTGGCAACACAACAATTTAAAACTTCGTCTCCGGCTTTGCAAACACTAGCCTATTATTTTCCCTCTATTACTTTTTCTTCTCCTCCCCGCGCTGATGGACGTGACACCTTTTTATCTATCACTCTAGGAGCCGTACAGATCCACTGCAGAAGTCGAGAGCGATGGGCTCGGTGCCTGCATTAACTTAAGATAAGAGCTTTGCAGACATTGGAGTCCTTGACCCCGCTCAACCTGCGCTACATCTCGCCTACATATTCCCTCACATCCGCACACCGTCCCCTGCTGCTTCCTGCCTCTTTGATGCGACACGCCACCTGCATCTGTCTGCAATGCTGAGCTATTGCATAATTAATTAGCAATGTTTGTAAGTGGCCGTAATTGGATGGGGAACAGCTGCTATATGATGAGTTAAATGAAAGGAGGTGTGTTTGCGTAGGTTGTAATGGGTCAAACTTTTAGCTTGTGGGATACGTGGTGAACAGTGGTTCCATGGTAAATTCTTGGTTGATCGGTACACTTATAAAATGACGTTTGCTGTTTGTTCAGACTAGTTATTTAAAATTAGCTACATTTTTCCTTTCAATTATTATGGTGGCTATCATTCTGATATTCTACATAAACCTTCTTCTTCTTCTTCCGTCTTCTGAGACTAATTTTAAAGTGTATCTCCTCCTAAACCTTTCAAGCTACATACTTCAAACTTTCGTCAAACCTTCAAACTGGTCTGACTCGGGTTGCTATATCTTTTCTAACTGATCCGACTATCGGTTTTCTAAAAAACGACCCAGAAAATTCCCAAAGTCCCATTGACTTAACATTGGGTCAAACTTTGTGAGCTCATAACTCTGCATCAGACTGTCCTACAGACTTCTAACTGGGCTCATTTAACTCAGTCTAGCCAGCAGCCAATAACTGATGACTTTTTAACTTACTAGCCACTCCCTAGCAACCACTTACAGCACCCTAGCAACTGTCCCATAGACTTCCATTGTAAAAGACTGTCATAGACTTAACATTGGATGAACATTTGTGAGCTCATAACTCTGCATCAGACTGTCATACAGACTAATGGCTGAGCTCATTTAACTCAGTCTAGCCAGCAGCCAATCACCGATGACCTTTAAACTTAATAGCCACTCCCTAGCAACCACTTACAACACCCTAGCAACTGTCCCATAGACTGTGACTAGCTATTCTAACACATGCTAATAGTTTTAACATCCTACTGACATGCTAATTTTGCTAGAAAGATGCTAGCAACACACTAGTGACATGCTAGTCATGCTAGCACATGCTAATTCACGCTAATTCATGCTAGAAACAAGCTGATTCATACTAGAATCATGCTAGTAACACACTAAAATCATGCTAGTAACATGCTAGAATCATGCAAGTAACATGCTAATTCATGCTAGAAACGCACTAGTAACATGTTAATTCATGCTAGAAACACGCTAGTAACATGCTAATTCATGCTAGAAACATGCTAGTAACATGCTAATTCATGCTAGAAACATGCTAGTAACATGCTAATTCATGCTAGAAACACGCTAGTAACATGCTAAATCATGCTACAAACATGCTAGTAACATGCTAATTCATGCTAGAAACACGCTAGTAACATGCTAAATCATACTACAAACATGCTAGTAACATGCTAATTCATGCTAGAATCATGCTAGTAACATGGTAATTCATGCTAGAATCATGCTAGTAACATGGTAATTCATGCTACAAACACGTTAGTAACATGCTAATTCATACTACAAACATGCTAGTAACATGGTAATTCATTTTAGAATCATGCTAGTAACATGGTAATTCACGCTAGAATCATGCTAGTAACATGCTAATTCATGCTAGAAACACGCTAGCAACATGCTAATTCATGCTAGTAACATGCTAATTCATGCTAGAAACATGCTAGTAACGTGCTAATTCATGCTGGAAACATGCTAGTAACATGCTAATTCATGCTGGAATCATGCTAACAGCATGCTAAATCATGCTATAATCATGCTAGTAACATGCTAATCCATGCTAGAATCATGCAAATTTATGTTAGCAGCTGCCTAGCAACCACTAGAAACATGCTAACATATATGTACTTATCTATGCTGACTGTTTCAAACTTCATAAAAACTACTTCAGTTATTTACACTTTAAAACTACTTTAAACTTTCAGACTCTGCTTTCTCAAGCCACCATAAAGTTTGTCCTCAAACTTTAATATCTAGTTAAATATTATTACAGGGTGTCCATGGGGTCTTAAAAAGTATTAAAAGTTGATAAACCAATTATGAGAAAATTAAGTCCCTTAAAAGGTATTAAAAATTCTTAATTGCATTTTTACGAAGTCTTAAATTTAGTCCAAGCATTGTCCAAAGCTCCAGCAAAGCATAAATATATTTATTTTCCTCCTAATATTAACAACAGCGTGCACGATCCACGCAATTCGTTCGGGCCTGGGCACGTCCAGCCAAGGTCCTCCATCCGGGTGATGTCACAGAATTTGTGACAAACGCACTAAGGTGATGTGATGCTTTCCACATGTATCAAAACCGTAAAGCGACGGCAAAATGGGGAAATGTAAATTTGCGTACTCCTGCTTGGAGAAAGTCGAGTTTAAATAGGGGCTGAAGCCTGTCGCTAAAAACAACTGAGCAATTTATTCTTTCAAGCTTTGTTTCTTCCGAACTTATCAGAGTTTTGTTGCGTGGTTGTGCTATTGATTTATTGAACTACAACTGTTTATTAAGTTAAAGGTTTGATACTGATTAGAACTTGAAGTGGCGATGAGGTCCTAAAATATTTTCAGAAGGTCTTTAAAAAGTCTTAAAAAGGTATTGAAATTACCTTTAGGATTCCTGCATATACCCTGTATTAAGTGCTAACTGTATTTTTCCACAGAAACGTCACAGAAAATATCACTGTAAATTCTTTGTGGATTGCTATTAAGCACATTTGCAAAAAGTATATTTAACTGTTAAAAAAAATCTTTAATTTTACGGTTTATTTCCAGCAGATGGGGTGCCGGAAATAAATCGTAAAATAACGGCTATTAAATTACAGAAATTAAGCGTAAAATAGCGGACATTAAATAACAGAAATTTCCTCAAATTTAAATTTCTGGTAAATTTCTGTAATTCAACCTCTGTTATTTTACAGTAAATTTCTGTAATTCAACCTCTGTTATTTTACAGTAAATTTCTGTAATTCAACCTCTGTTATTTTACAGTAAATTTCTGTAATTTAACGGTCGTTATTTTATGGTTTATTTCCAGCACCCCAGCTGCCGGAAATAAACCGTAAAATTATGGATTTTTTTTTTTTTTACAGTGTAGTTACAATCGACATTATAGAAATATATAAATATGTAAATATATCATAACAGAGGCGCATGCTTGTAGCCTTATCAATTCATTAGATGTAGTTTTTAGTTAAAAACAAAACAATATATCTTCGTTTTTGGAGAAGACTTTAGGATTTGTATTGTAATTTTGTAGACTAGAAACCAAACATTCAAAAAGTGAAAAAACATAATGGGACCCCTTTATTGCTTAGGTTTTTGGGTTTTGGCCAGCGTATGTATGCCATCGCTAGTGCAATCTACAGTGGGTACGGAAAGTATTCAGACCCCTTTAAAATTTTCACTCCGTTATATTGCAGCCATTTGCTGAAATCATTTAAGTTCATTTTTCCCTTATTAATGTACACACAGAACCCCTTACTGACAAAAAAAAAACACAGAATTGTTGATATTTTTGCAGATTTATTGAAAAAGAAAACCTGAAATATCACATGGTCCTAAGTATTTAGCAAGTGTCTTTGAGCTGGCCGTCTGGCCAAACAGCTATCGGTGGAGAAGAACCTTGGTGAGAGAGGCAAAGAAGAATCCATAGATCACTGTGGCTGAGCTCTAGAGATGCAGTCGGGAGATGGAAAAAAGTTGTAGGAAGTCAACCATCACTGCAGCTCTCCACCAATCGGGGCTTTATGGCAGAGTGGCCTGACGGAAGCCTCTCCTCAGTGCAAGACACATGAAAGCCTGCCTGAAGGACTCCAAGATGGTGAGAAATAAGATTCTCTGGTCTGATGAGACCAAGATGGAACTTTTTGCTCTTAATTCTAAGCGGTATGTGTGGAGAAAACCAGACACTGCTCATCACCTGTCCAATACAGTCCCAATAGTGAAGCATGGTGGTGGCAGCACCATGCTGTGGTGGTGTTTTTCAGCTGCAGGGACAGGATGACTGGTTGCAATCGAGGGAAAGATGAATGCAGCCAAGTGCAGGGATATTCTGGATGAAAACCTTCTCCAGAGTGCTCCGGACCTTAGACTGGGTTGAAGGTTACCTTCCAACAAGACAATGACCTTAAGCACACACCTAAAATAACGAAAGAGTGGCTTCACAACAACTCCGTGTCTGTTCTTGAATGGCCCAGCCAGAGCCCTGACTTTAACCCAATTGAGCATCTCTGGAGAGATCTGAAAATGGCTGTCCACCACGTTTACCATCCAACCTGACAGAAATGAATGGCAGAGGGTCCCCAAATCCAGGTGTAAAAAACTTGTTGCATCTTTCTCTGGCTCAAAAGGGTGCTTCTGCTAAATACTGAGCAGAGGGTCTGAACACTTAGGACCATGTGAGATTTCAGTTTTTCTTTTTTTAATAAATCTGCAAAAATGTCAACAATTCTGTGTTTTTCTGTCAATATGGGGTGCTGTGTGAACATTGAGGAAAAAAAAACAACTTCAATGATTTTAGCAAATGGATGCAATATAACAAAGAGTGAACAATTTAAGGGGGTCTGAATACTTGCCGTATCCACTGTATATTCACACACACACACACACACAAGTTTTCTTTTTAACTGATTGAACAAAAAATTATTTGCAGCTCACAAAAAGTAGTATATTAAATATTTATTATTGATTTTAGGTTTAGTTTAATCTGTTGTTTATTCAGTAATCGCTATTTTTTGGTTTCTTTTGTGTTTATTTAAACAGTACATAATATTTTGCTAGATATTTTTAAAGATGCTTGTATTTAGCCTAAAGTGAAATTTAAAGGCTGAACTAGGTTAATTAGGTTAACTAGGCAAGTCATTGTATAACGATGGTTTATTCTGTACACCGTAAAATATATATATATATATATTGCGAAAGGGGGCTAATAATATTGACATTAAAATGTTTTTTAAAAAAAAACAGCTACTTTTATTCTAGCTGAAATAAAACAAATAAGACTTTCACCAGAAGAAAAAATATTATAGGAAATACTGTGAAAAATTCATTGCTCTGTTAAACATCATTTGAGAAATATTTGACAAAGAAAACAAAAATTCACAGGAGGGCTAATCAACTGAACATAACCAAACACGTGTTCTGATATTGATATTCTCCATTTCCTCCATTCCTACAGGAGGCGCTGTCCATGTCTCTTGGAGGTCACCAGACTGTCAGGAGAGCACACGGTCTGAGAACAGGTGCTCGGTCTGCTCTCTTCTGCCACCCCAGTGCCACTCTGACAGCCCAGGTGAGTGCCTTACTCTTGATGATTTATTCACAGCCAAGGCTACACTTGAGAGATGTTTATAAGCTGTGTCCCAAATGTCGACCACAAACCCTAACTGTTTCACACAGACTTGAAGTAAAATATTGATAGAGATGGTACTGTAAAATACAAGACTACACCAGCTTATAGAGTTTCACTATTTTGTTTTTTTTCATGGCAAGGTTGACATTGGAATTGCTCATATGTGGATCATTTTGTCAGCGTTTTTTCATGTAGTGACATTTCTCATTTACCCCAGCCTTAAATAAGTACTTAAAAGCAGTTTTATAGTCTTTACTAATGTATACCTAAAGCAAAACTAATCTAAATGTGTCCTTTTGAGTAAGAACCATTATATTGTATGTGAAGGAACCATCGGTTGTGCATTGACAGTGTATTCCCCTGGGTGGAATGAAGCTCTGCTCCATGTAAAGACTTTGCATCACGTTGCATCATATTTGCATCACATCCTTTCCATCCGCTTCTGTTCTGTTCTCGTGCAGCCGTTGTACGTTTAAACATTTATTTTACTTTTATTTCCTTATACAGTACATTTTTAAAATCAACATTTCTTGATTTTTCTCAGTCACCAGGGAGCAAAAGTTGACATTTTTAGACTATAAACAGCATTCAAAAGATAGTAAAACTAGGTCTCATGTTCATTCCTTGTTAAAAATAACCGTTAAAATACAGTTTAAAGGTGACCTATTATGGTTATAAGGGGTTTAAACACAGTTGTGTGGCAACAGTGTGTGAACATAACCAGCCTCTAATGGTAAAAATGTATTAATTCTATTTTCAATAATCACGCTTGATTAAAAACAGTCTGCAGAAACACTTTGATTGATGTTTTCCCTTTGTACGTGTCAACAGAGGGGGAAAACCTCGCCAACTAGTGACTATCTCTTCCTCACAAGCTTAGGATGTTAGTCTTGACTTTTTTTATCTGCCACTATGCTGACACATAGGCATTTGTAGCTTCGCTAATCGGAAGAGGCTGCGATTATGAAATGTATATTATTTAATTTCCCCCACCCAAACCAAATGTGTGACTGCCGTCTGTGTGTGACAGTCTTATGCTGCGTTCACACCAGACGCGGAAGAAGCGTCAATCGCGAGTGATTTACATGTTAAGTCAATGCAAACACGCGAATAGGCATCCTGCAGCACGATACACGCGAATGGCGCGTCGCGAATGATGAGGCGCGGATGGCGTGATACGCGCAAATGGCGTGGTTGCGAATTGATCGTTTTGCGCGTTTGACGCGCTTAACGCGCAAATCACTCGCGTTAACCAATCAGGAGCTTGCTCTTGTTGGGGCATGATTGTGACGTAGCACCTGTTGTTGGTGTCCGGGGAAAATCCCCCAGCCGACACAGACAACAGTTCATCAAACTGGGCTTGGCTCAGTCAGAAGCACCGCTGAAAGCCCCAGTCATCCAGGTTAAGTTTCTGGAGGAGTTTATGAGCTCACAGAGCTGGGTGCACCTCTGAAAGTATCTAGTGGACTCAGACACTGCTCCAAACGTATCGACGCTGTTTTTCAGCCTTTATAAAGCACATAAACACAGTTATTTTCTCAATAAAATCCATGTTAGCCATTTAGCTGGAAGCCTCCGTCATCCAGGTTAAGTTTCTGGAGGAGTTTGTGAGCTCACAGAGCTGGGTGTACCTCTGAAAGGATCTAGTGGTCTCAGACACTGCACCAAACGTATCGACGCTGTTTTTCAGCCTTTATAAAGCACATGAACACAGTTATTTTCTCAATAAAATCCATGTTAGCCATTTAGCAACGAAGCTACAGTCACCGGGCAGACAGAAGCCCTGCCCATGATGCGAATCCGCGTCTGTTCTGAAGTGAATTTGACGCGCCAATGAAGCGGAGTTTGACGCGCGAATGAAGCGAGTAAACTCAAATGTTCACACGTCTATTTACACGCGAATAGCGCGATTTAGCCGCGCGTTCTGCGTCTGGTGTGAACGCAGCATTACTAGCCAATTGAGTGAGCACACTTTCATTCTGGCCAATCAAAATTGCGCAACCGAACTATGCAGAACGCCCTCAATAAAACACACAAACAGGAAAGTGCGAACGTGGGGGATGATGGCGTCTGCCGCATTAGAAGCATTAATAGACTAATTAATATCAAAGAAAAACATTACGTCGTTAATTTCTTCGTTTCAAAGTCACAGACACCAAACAAAAACAGGTAATTTGTTAGAGCTGTCACAGAATTGTTGCCACAGCATGTGGAAATACAAGAACCAGCACCTAAAAAAAGCACCACAGGTGGCTATTTGAGGAGCATCTTGCTAAAAAGTCAACTAAAAGTACTGCCAGTACTACAGTCAATCTAGTAGCTAGCAACAGCAAACTACAATTTCAGAGTTGTTTGCGGTTATTACACCAAATGAAAAACAACACGAAGGCACCAGGAGATAACTAACACCATAGCTACCTGACTAAAGACAATGTGCCTTTTAATGCGGTGCCCAAAGAGGGATTTAAAAACTTCATCCAAATGCTTAATAGGAGATATACACTTACCGCCTCATACATATTATTTCCACTTTTATTTTGTATAATAAGCTACATCTATCTCCCTCATTTGAGCACAGCAAAAATTCCAGCGTTAAAGGTGCAGTATGTAAGTTTGACACCCAGTGGTTGAACTAGGTATTGCAGTCCTGAATCATAATAAAGGTACGCCGGGTTGCCAGTTTGAGTGATTTTAAACTGTGTTCTAAATAAAAGCAACGACACGCGATTGAGGGAATATTCTCCATATTAAAAGGAGTTTTGGTTCTAACCAACACCTCGAATTGATTTATTAGAAGCGGCTTCTATTTCTCACAGCTGAACAACAGAAACCTATGACAGATCACCTCAGGTAAGCCTTGTGTGCTTTATTCAGTGCTAAATGCTAACAATGCGAGTTTGAATGCATTTTACATGACGTGTATTACCATATACTGAAAGCAGAAAGTTCACCTCAGATCTGGAAAATACAATAAACCGTTTGAAATTGAACTTTAGAACTAAACACATATGAGTGATTCAGCATCTACATTTAATGATGTTAAAGAGGGTTAACATGTATTAAATAGATTCTAAACCTTACCGTTTTGTGAGTGAGTGCATATTCTGTGCTTCTGAAAGGCTGTATTTAAATTTCTGCCGTGTTTTGTGGTGCAAACAGCCAAATGGCTCATCACTCATAACAATCTCGTCACAGCGTGTTGTTAGGACACGCGATGTAACCTGCTCACGTTCCTAATATTTCTGTCATTTGCTAATTTACGTCATGTGGAACTGAATCTGTCTCATTTTGACATCTGATACTTTCCACTACACTGTAGCATTTCGCTCATGGACGCATGCTTTCAGAGTCTTTCTGAATGAATGAATGAAATATGCTGTTTTCCAACAAGGCAACCCGGGGTGCTGAATTATAATTGGCTAAACTGGCATGTGCATGTGAAAATTACCTAAACAAAGACAGCGTTCCGGCACGGAAAAAAACATTTTCAAAGCAGAATATCTGACTTCAGCATTGTTTGTCAGTTAAACAAGTATGTTCACTTGGGATGTTTCTTAAATATCTGCACACATGTTATTGTATTTTTATGCTTTAGAAGAGTCAAAAACTTACATACAGCACCTTTAAATATACAGTTTTTTTTTTTTTGGGCGGGTTGTTCAGTGTTAAAAACCAGAGTACATTTTAATCCACGAGTGTGAAAGAATGTATATTTAAGTTTTTTTTTTTTTTTTTTTTTCAGTGTTAAACTTTTAACCCAATATACAGTGTATTTCCCACAAGTGATGGGAAGTCCAGTATTTTTTTTTTTTACTCAAACCGGTTCTTTCAGACAAACAGTGATTAAACCAGTATTAAACTAGAAACATGTCTTGTTGCATTTTAAAGTTGAATGTATTGAAATTATTTCTGAAAAGAGTAATGAACATTTAATAAATGAAAACTATTTTCAACATATTTGATCACCGTTATCTGTCACACACACCATATATAAACACTTTGAAGGGTAACACACACTCCAGTTTGATGTAGGAACAAACTCTTACTGTGTTAAAATAAACTCTGAGAGTGATGTACAAATGTCACACTTTAGAAAGTGTTATTTTCACTCCAAAATGGAGGGAGTCATATGTACACCCAAGGAGTGTCAAGTTAAACTCAAATTGAGTTAAATGTACACTGATTTTTTTTGCTGTGTGGTGAACAGAGTAAACTTCAGCTTGCAGTAAGATAAATATACTTGAAACCAAATTGAAAATATAATTGAAATGACAATTTTGAGCAAAGTCTGGCCAAAACTAAATTCTTTTTACATTGGTTTGCTGTGAGTTGAACTTGTTTACAGAAAGGTAAGGTCATATTATTGGTGCTTAGTGTTTGTTCTAGAGAGAAATGAGTGTTTAATTTCGGAATATTTAAAAGCAAATTTAAATAATAGTTTAAGTCAATATCTTTTTTTAACTAACACTCACTGCATTTTTGCGGTAGGAAGCTACAATACAGGTTATTAAGCTGAAGCTTGACTAGAAAATTAAATCGCAAATCGAAATCGCAATATCTGTTAAAAAAAAAAAATCGCAATTAGTTATTTACCCCAAATCGCACAGCCCTAGCTCCGCCCTCTTTTAAAAAGAGCACAGTCTCATTTGCATTTAAAGCGACAGTCATTAAAACGACACAGTTAGGTTCAAAGCCTAAAAGGTGCAGTTTCAAAGAGTTATAAAACATTATTTGTGTTTTATTTTGAGCTAAAACTTCACATACACACTCATAAGACACTTATGTTACGTAACAAAAGGGGGATAGTAGGTCCCCTTTAAATTTTGAGCGTTCATGTCTAATGAATTATGATTCCGACTCCTGGAAGCTTTTTATTTTGCCATGTGCAATCTAGTTCCTGAAGCTCGAACCCAGCATAATGGAATTGATGTCTGCGTGATCATTTCATTCTGGCTCCTACTCATTGTAATTCTCTTTGACAGGGGATCAATTGAGGGGAATCTATAGGAGAAACATTAGGATTGAGTTTTATTTATTTATTTTTTTGCCTTTATGCTGGTTGGCTTTGCTTAACCACTGAGGCGTTCATTTGATATTAAAACCTCCCTGTAAGGTAAAGTGTTTCACATACTTCAAATACTGTAGGGATGCATATCTTCTTCCTGCCAGTGTGTATGGCATGAAAAATGTATGATCAGAGGAGGATATTTGTTGTGAGAGTGCTTGCCGTGATTCTTGCTGGTGCATTATGTTTTCTGTGCGTGTGTGTATGCGCAGTTTGATTATTGAAATAAGGAGAAAAAAACTGGCGTGACCTTTAGAGAAGTCCCGTTTTCAGAGTGTTGAGTGGGAAATGGAGACGTTCTCGTTCCTACCCGAGGGATTTGATGAAGGAATAGATTATCGCGCATTTTCAACCTCTTTAGGATAGTAGAGAGAGTGCAAAGACATCTTTTTCTCTCCTTTCACCTTTTTCTTTCAAGCTGTTTTTTTTATTCTTACTGCCGCAAAGTGCTTTAATAGAAGGGAAAGAGCATGTACACTCTCAGAAATAAAAGTACGAGAGCTGTCACTGGGGTAGGACTAGGCATGGGACGATAAACGTTTTCAAGGTATACCGCCGTTTGGAAATGTCAAGGTTTTAAAACCGCCAACATTTTCTGCAATACCGTTCCTAAGGTATGTGCACATTTTTTATTTACGTTTTTTTTTTGTTTTTTTCTTTTTTTTTTTTAGGACAACAGTATTTTCAGCAGAAAATATACCTAAAGATGCCGTTTTAAATTGCAAACAAAATCTGTTTTTGAAACAAATGATGACAACAGATCTCAATAATTAATTTAGCCTGACATGTTTACTCTTCCAAAATATTTTAAATGTTTCTCAAAATAAAATATATTGTTTTCAAATGGGTAAAAAGTTTTTGTTTTTAACCCAGACATTTAAAAAGAATATATTTTAGAGCAGTAATCACAATACTGTGATGCCGTGAAACCGTGATATTTTTATCCAAGGTTATCATACCGTCAGAATCTTATACCGGCCCATGCCTTGGTGGGACCTTTTCAAAAGGTAAATATTTGTACTTGAAGGGTTCATATTGGTACCTCAAATGTATATTTTAGCACCTAAAATATTTTAAGAGGTACACTTTTGTACTTTTTAGGTATTAATATGCACCCTTGAGGTATTAATTAGGACCCTTTAGTTAACAATGTACAGTTGAAGTCAAATTTTTTAGTCCCTTTGAATTATTAGCCCCCCTGTTTGTTTTTTCCCCAATTTCTGTTTAATGAAGAGCAGATTTTTTAAACGCATTTCTAAACATAATAGTTTTAGTAACTCATTTCTAATAACGGATTTATTTTATCTTTGTCATGATGACAGTAAATAATATTTGACTAGATATTTTTCAAGGCACTTTCTATACAGCTTAAAGGGCCACGAAACCCCCCGTCTCAGCAGGGTGTTTTCACACCTCTGTTTTGAAAAAAGTCAGGAAAGTTGGGCGTGTCCAGCTCTGGGAGTGTCGGGGGAGGGAAAGAGGGTAGAATTTGCATAGAAGGGAGTTTCCATTTGGGCACGCGCTAAGTTTCACAGGCAAACCAAACGCATAGAGGCTGAGGCGAGAAAAAAAATCCTCCGCATTTCTCTGTAACTTATGCACTCGGTAGGTAGCGTCAGAAAGCCGTGTGTGTATAGACTATCCTGTCACAAAATGCAGCGAAAATCCTGCACGACGGGAATAGTTTGTGTTTACATGTTTACACTCGGAGAGCAGCATTTAAACAAAGGGCACTGCACTGCAAACACTTACCAAATCTGTAGACAGACAATCAAACTGGAGCTGTGTCTTTTTATTAAAAGTAGACGAGCGGCAAATCCGGATTTCACCATTTCCAGATGAGAAAAAGCTCTCGGGTAAAAATGTTCCTTACAAAGCGTTTCTGTTGCGTGCACTGTAATCCACACGTGAGTCCAGCAGCTCTCTCATAGAGGGAAAATGAAAACAAAACCTTCGTTGCAACACACTAATAAACGCAACATCTACGACTCGTCTTGAAATTCTTGTACTTTCACTTTTTTTGGCAACACAACGTGGCGTCTCTCTGCCGTCTGAACGCTGTAAACTGGTAAACAGTCTCCGGAGCTATCATGCATATTAATAAAGTTTCATGTCATACACAATAGAGCGCGCTGATTGGTTTGAAGCACGTCTTTCTCATGAATTAATACCGTACACTCAGAGACGTCACTATGTCCTCGAAAAGACAGACAGCCATTCTCCACTTTGGATTTACACCTATGTATCTCATGGCCGTGACGCAGCTTCAAAAATTCGTTTCAAACCGGAAGAACGAATTTGCTCAAAATAACGCAAAAACAACCAATTTTCACTTTTTAGTGCAATATATGTGTCCTAATAGTGTTTATAGCAGCGTGGGACACATATATGACTGTCAACAGCTCAAAAAATGTGTTTTGGTGTTTCATGACCCTTTAAAGTGACATTTAAAGGCTTAACTAGGTTAATTAGGTTAACTAGGCAGGTTAGGGTAATTAGGCAAGTCATTGTATAATGATGGTTTATTCTGTGGAATATCAAAAATATATAGCTTAAAAGGGCTAATAATTTTGACCTTAAAATGGTTCATAAAAAAATAAAAACTGCTTTTATTCTAGCCGAAATAAAGCAAATAAGACTTTCTCCAGAAGACAAAATATTATCAGACATACTGTGAAAATTTCCTTGCTCTGTTAATCATCATTTGGGAAATATTTAAAAAAGAAAAAGAAATTCAAAGGGGGGCGAATAATTCTGAATTCAACTGTATACTTTTTGATACGGTACCACCCTAGTGACAGCTCATGTACCTTAATTTTTAAGTGTATTGTACAAAAGTAAAGTACTGTAAATTATCACAACCACCTCTAAACCTCTCAGTTATTGCCCGTTTCCACTGAGTGATGGTATGGTATGGTTCGGTATGCTTTTATGGCCGTTTCCACTGTCAAAAGTTACCAAAAAGTGAACCGCACCGTACCAGTTTTTGGGTCCCCTTTCCAAAGGGTACCTAGCACAATAAAATGGTACCAAAAGGCAGAGCTAGACACACAGCTGAACACTATTGGTTTACTAAGAAGCGTCACTAGCTCGTGCACAAGCCAGGAGAATGAAAACAAAGGAAGCACCATTTTTAAATACACAGCCGAGACATTAAATCATAATAATGTATACATATAATAATGAGCCATGGTCGACCCGAGCTCAAACAAACCTTGTCGTCATCTTGAAACAGCCACAAAGCTAAGAAGAAGAGCAGAATCTACCCTGTGCCCCGTCGTTGTTTTTAATGCCGTCTAAAGTGCGCACGGTCACATCCATATTTGAAATGACGAACTTCTTAAGCTGATGATGATAACGTGCGCGTGATTATTGAAGTGCTTCTGACATCCGATCCTTTCAGAAACGGACAAACGCAAGAGTGATGTGCGAAAAAAGGAGCAAATGATTCTTTCAGCAACCTAACACATGAACAAACTGCCATGTTTAACTATTATCATCACCTTTTGGATTATTATGAACTCGGGAATGACGGAATTACTCTCTAACAGAGGCTACATGTGCTGGTGAAGATTACAGATACATATGATAGATTTGCACTGACTCTGGGCTATATGTTGCATGTCGTTTTTGAACCCAAATAAGGACTAAATGTATGCTGTGTGTAATTTTCCTGTAATTGGTAACAAATCAGAGACTGTACGGGGGGTGAATGTGTTCATATGTTTATTTTTTACAGTGTGAACATACTTCAAGGTATTTTAAAGATCAAAAGATAAGCCTGTTATCATCAAACACAATGCTATACAATCTAAAAACAAATGATATAAACAAAACACACGCAGTACCTATGCTGTCATCATTTTTGACATTACAAAAATAGAAACCGTCCCAAAAATAGAATCAGCGTGTATTGATGTTGCTTTGGTTAGGACGGGAACTCTGATTAACATGGAAAGCTATTAGACTATTAAATTCACATTGACATGCATACAGTAGAGGTACGAGCTGCTTATACTGTACAGACTGATTGAATAATCGATGACATTTTTCTCTATGCTGACATACATGTACAGACTAGATGAATCATAAATGGTTTCTTAATTCTTGACATTCATAAGCAGAACTGATCATACATTCTCAGTAGAATCAGAATCAGTTTTATTGCCAAGTGTGCTTCACACACACAAGGAATTTGTTTTGGCTACAGAAGCTTCCAGTGTACATAAAGTGACAAGTGACAACACAAAATAAATATGAAAAAAGACGATGAACATTAAACAGAGATGCAGTTAGTCAAAAAGATCTGGATGTTGAATTGTATGTACAGATTGTTATAAATGTACAGGTTATAAGGTGCTGTGTACCAATGCGAATGGAGAAAGTATTGCGTTGTATATTGTTATAAGGTGCTGTTTACAAGTGCGTATGAGAAAGTATTGCACGTTTATTGCACAGTAGGGGAATATTTAACTGTTCATGAGGTAGATGGCCTGAGGAAAGAAACTTTTCCTGTGTCTGGCTGTTTTTGTGCTTGGTGCTCTGTAGCGCCGACCAGACGGTAACAGTTGGAACCGGTAGTGTGCTGGGTGTGGGCGTCCAGAGTGATTTTGCGACCCGTTTTACTCACTCTGGAAGAGTACAGTTCTTGAAGTGTAGGAACGGTAGTGTCAGTGATTCGTTCAGCAGTCCGGACTATTCGCTGTAGTCTACGGAGGTCAGTTTTGGCAGCTTTGCTGAACCAGACGGTGATTGAAGTGCAGAGGATGGATTGGATGACAGCTGAGTAGAACTGTACGAGCAGCTCCTGTGGCAGGTTGAACTTCCTCAGCTGACGAAGGAAGTACAGTCTCTGCTGGGCTTTCTTCACAACAGAGTCTATGTGAATGTCCCACTTCAGATCCTGAGAGATGGTGGTGCCCAGGAACCTGAATGACTCTACTGCCGCCACAGTGCTGTTCATGATGGTGAGTGGGGGGAGTGCAGGGGGGTTTCTCCTAAAGTCCACTATCATCTCCACTGTTTTGAGCGTGTTCAGCTCCAGGTTGTTGTATCTGCACTATAAAGCCAGCCGCTCCACCTCCTGTCTGTATACAGACTCGTCACCGTTCCGGATTGATGTGCATTACACTCATTATGCGATGAAGTTATATTGCATTGTTAGATTTTGAACTATAAGTGTCTTATAGTAATGTTATTGCCTGTTTGTTGTATAATTAATGTTGTGTTGAATTATGATGCAAATTATTAATTATATGTCATTATATGAAGTTCTTGAATACATGTATACAATATTTACAGTAACAATACGTTTATGCATTTAGAAGATGATTTTTAGGGGTGGCACGTTGGCTCAGTGGTTAGCACTGTCACCTCATAGCAAGAAGGTCGCTGGTTCGAGTCCTGGCTGGGCCAGTTGGCATTTCTGTGTGGAGTTTGCATGTTCTCCCCGTGTTGGCCAGTACTGGGTTGCAGCTGGAAGGACATCCGCTGTGTAAAACATAGAGTTGAAGTCATTATTAGCCCTCCTGAATTAATAACCCCCTGTTTATTTTTTCCCCCAATTTCTGTTTATCGGAGAGAAGATTTTTTCAACACATTTCTAATCATAATAGTTTTAATAACTCATCTCTAATAACTGATTTATTTTATCTTTGCCATGATGACAGTAAATAATATTTGACTAGATATTTTTCAAGACACTTCTATACAGCTTAAAGTGACATTTAAAGGCTTAACTAGGTTAATGAGGTTAACTAGGCAGGTTAGGGTAATTAGGCAAGTTATTTTATAACGATGGTTTGTTCTGTAGACTATCGAAACAAAAAATTTGTTTAAAAGGGCTAGTAATTTTGACCTTAAAATGGTGTTTAAAAAAAATTAAAAAACGCTTTTATTCTAGCTGAAATAAAAGAAATAAGACTTTCTTCAGAAGAAAAAATATTATCAGACATACTGTGAAAATTTCCTTGCTCTGTTTAACATCATTTGGGACATTTTTAAAAAAGAAAAAAAAATTCAAAGGGGGGCTAATAATTCTGACTTCAACTGTATGTTGGAATAGTTGGTGGTTCATTCCACTGTGGCAACCCCTGATAAATAAAAGACTAAGCTGAAGGAAAATAAATGAATGAAAATGACTATTATCCAAATGCAAATGACCAAATAAGAACAAGGCTTTTAATCAAAGTTGTTAAACGTCATGATGGGTTTGTTTTTCTCAGTCAGCTTGAGTGAAGGGAATAAGATTTTAGACAGCAAATTTATTTTTATTTATTAATTTGTTATTTTTGCTTCTGGAAGGAGTAAGGGTCCACTGATTCAGTACCCTGAGCAGGTTTTGAGTGTGAATTTGTGGTATTGGGTTGAGGTTGGGAAGAACTGTTCTGATGGTGTTCCTAAAAGGAAGAATAATAACTATTAGTGCTGCACAATATATCAAAAAATGATAGTTATTGGGATAATAGTGTATGCAATATAAATAGAACAAAGATGCAAATAGATTCAGTTTATGTTGTGTGCAAAGCATTTTTTTTTAATTGAAATTTGATCAGATTGGCAACTTAGAGCTGAAATAAAATACTAAAGGCAGATGTGGAGACAAGTGAGAAAAATTAAAAGTGAATCGAATCTGAATGGTTTCCGGTCATTCATCAGGAGCCAGTTGAGTGAATCAGGAAGTGTGTGATGTGGGTTTTCTTGAGTGATTGAAGACCAAAAGTCCTGTGTTTTGAAACTTGCTGATATGATTAGTTAATAAGTTTTTTGTGGCCTTTGTTATATCAGCAGAACAATTGAAATAAATTAGTTGGTTACAAATTAACCAAAGGCATGTGATTGGGGAAGAATCCACACTCTTAAATATATCTGTGCCAAAATAGCAATACAATAAAAGCAATACCTTTTTTGTGGACATTTCTTAAAAGAACATTAAAAAACTTTTTTACATTTGTTTTTTTTAATTAATAAAGAATCTGTGGATTAGAAAATGTAAATGCATGTTAAAGCTCTTTCATTGAATCATTAAACTGAACTGTTCATCCAAAAATGTAAAATATGGCATCATTTTCTCATCCTCTGCTTGTTACAAACTCATCTGATTCTCTTTCTTCTCTTAAACACAAAGGAAGATGTTTTAAAGAATGCTGGAAAAAACAACCGTTGACTTTCATAGTAGTTTTGTTCCTACTGTACGTTTCAATGGCTGTTTTTTTTTTGTTCAGAATTTCTTGTTTTGTGTTAATCATGCGCAAATTCAAGTTTAAAATCAACGGAGCGTGAGGAAAGTTTCACTTTTGGGTGAACTATCCCTTTAAAACTACCAGATAGAGCAAACCACCATTCTTTTTGCATATTTTTTCAGGGTATCCACGTGGTCTTAAAGTCTTCAGTTTAAAAAAAATTCATTTATTCATTCATTCATTTTCTTTTCAGCTTAGTCCCTTTATTAATCTGGGGTCGCCACAGCGGAATGAACCGCCAACTTATCCAGCACGTTTTACGCAGTGGATGCCCTTCCAGCTGCAACCCATCTCTGGGAAACATCCATACACACTCATTCACACTCATACACTACTGACAATTTAGCCTACCCAATTCACCTGTACCGCATGTCTTTGGACTGTGAGGGAAACCGGAGCACCCGGAGGAAACCCACGCGAACGTGGGGAGAACATGCAAACTCCACACAGAAACGCCAGCTGACCCAGCCGAGGCTCGAACCAGCGACCTTCTTGCTGTGAGCCGACAGCACTACCTGCTGCGCCACCGCGTCGCCCCTTTAAAAAACATTTTATGCCTTAAAAAGTCTTAAATTGACTGAAATATGGTGTTGTAGGCCTTAAAGAATTTTTAACAGGTCTTAATTTGCCTTTGTCAGTGTAAAGCTACCCGATCAGTACAACCAACAATCTAAAAATCAAAACAAACAAACAAACACAAAAAAAAAAAACAGACATCTTATTGACACATTTTTTAAAACGTCTTGCTAAGAAATAAATACAAATTAGAATTTTAATGGGGCAATTAAAAAATCTTTTCCACTGGCCATCAGAAAAAATCCTTAGCCTTTTGCCCCGTATAAGTCAGTGCAATAAGGCACAAGGCATATACTGTACGGCGCGTTTTGTTGCTATTTTCAGATCAGCGCAACTGTAATTTTCACGTTTTGAGCCACGTTGTTTAAATGGCAAATCTATTTGTAGCACTTTGTGGACTCATGAGTGTGCTGGTCTGAAAAGGAGGTGTGTTAAGGTGTATTGTTGGTGTGTTGCTATTTTGAGGAACTGAAATAGACCACGCCATTGATCGACTAAAAGCTGCTCTGAAGTCCAGCGCAGAGCGCGTTAGTTATTCGCCTTTGCAAGTCCAAACGCTTACACATTGCTTAATACACACAGGATGTACAGCAATACACAAATATCTTTACATATGATAAAATTAAAGTATTAAAATGTTACGAAAATAATTTTGTTTATATTATTTTTATCTTGTCTTCATGCTTTTTCAGTGTATTCATGACCATTTGCATTTGTATAATGTTATTATTATTATTATTATTATTATTATTATTTATTATATGCATATTTATATTTGTTTAATAAAACAAGTTTAGATTTGTCCACCTGTCGGTTTTGGAGACGTCTGCATCAACATATGAGGCATAAGAACAGGACGTCTATTTGGATATAACTCAGTTTTCTGACCACACTTCGTTATTATTGTTCATTTATTATATTAGAACTGAATTTAGAAATAGTTTTGAAACAAATCTTTGCGCTTAACAAACGAAATTAAATATGTAGGCTAATGGATGTCTTCAGTGGAGTGAATACAACACCGTTACCTTACTCCACGAAAGTAAAGGAGTAAAGAGTAAAAGTAAAGTAAAGAGAAAGAGTCTGAATGGAGGAGGCTTGTTCTTTATCCTCGCGTTGCAGATGCTCTGTTTAACTGTTTGATTTCATTTGTACTGCAAGTTATTATTTTGACAGTAAAAGAGAGAACATATGGCAGAAGTGTCGCAAAATCAAGTATGCAACACATTTGTGCGCGGATGTTCAAGAACAGCGATGTGTGAAATAGAGTTTTGCATGGCTTGGAGGGTCTGCTTTAATTTCCTTGAGTTGATGATAGGCTCTGGGGTTCGTTCAAATGAAAACTGTTGCAGATTTATTGGCTTAGTTTATAATGTTATGCAAAAATAGTTTAATGAGCTTGTGCTAAAGTATAAACTGGCTGTTTCGCTGTATATTTCCCTAGTAAGCAGTGTCAAAAGATTAGACAAGGTTTTGACAATTCGTGTTCTGGTACCTTTATTAATCTGTTCAGGACTGCATGAGTGCACGTCTCGCTGTGTCTCTGTTGGTCTTTCTTTGGCTTTTACTCTTCTTGCATTCCTGCTGTATTGAGGGTCAGGCGCAGGATCGATTGCCCTGAGCTGCAGCTCTTTTCTTCCTCCACACAGTGAGAGAGAGAGAGAGAGAGAAAGAGAGAGAGAGAGAGAGAGAGAGAGAAAGAGAGAGAGAGAGCCAGCCAGTGGACAAACTAGTCAGAAAAAAACCATCTGAATAAATTTACAGGTTTTTGTTTTAGTTTTATTCTATATTCATTTTTTTAAATATACTTTTTTTATTTTATATTTATTTATATTAATTTAGTTTTAAATGTATTTCATATTTATTTTGTAAATGTTTGTTTAATATTAATATTTATTTTATTTTAATTTTATATTTTGTTTTTATTTTATTTTAAATGTATTTATTTTATTTTATATTTATTTTTAAAATATTTATTTTATATTTATTTATTTATTTTATATGAATGTTTATTTTATTTTATATTAATGTTTATTTTATTTTTTTATTAATTTATATTTATTCATTTTATTTAATATTTATTTTATTTTATACTTTATTAATATTTATTTTATTTTAATTCATTTTATATTTGCTTTGTATTTTATTTTAAATTTATTTATTTAATTTTATATTTATTTTTAAAATATTTATTTTATATTTATTTATTTTATTTTAATTTGTTTATTATATATTTACTTAATTTTATTGTAAATGTATTTAGTTTATTTTATATAATTTTTTTTAAATATTAATTTTATATTTATTTATTTTATTTTATATTTTATAATAATGTTCATTTATTTTGTTATTTTAATTTATATTTATTTATTTTATTTTATAATTATATTTTAAATATTTATTTTATATTAAATTTTTTTAATTATTATAATTGTTTTATATTTTATATTTATTTTATATTTATTTTTAAATATTTATTTCTTTTATTAAATTTATTATATTTCATATTAATAATTATAGATTATATATATAATATATATATATATATAATTCTTTCTTTCTTTCTTTCTTTCTTTCTTTCTTTCTTTTTTATTTTGTTCAAATAAAAGAAATACTTTACGATTTATTTTAATTGTTTTTATTTATTCATTTTTATACTTATTTAATTGTTTTTTTTTATATATTTTTTTATCTTTGATTGGATTTATATAAAAATCATATTAGTCTTTTTTTCTTATATGCATGTTTTTACATTTCAGATTTCTGATCATGTTTTTTATGTATTCATTGTACATGTGTATTACATAATCACATTATTATTTTATTTATTGAATATATCAGTTTTATTTTTGTTGTACAAACTTAGTTTTACTTCTATTTACCATATATATATATATATATATATATATTATATATATATATATATATATATATATATATAAAATTCTTTCAACAATGTCTTGCAGTTTTTATTAGAAATTTTATTTATTTTTTGCATAAAATATACATGTTTTTGTTTACTTAATTATTTTATAGATCTGTTCATGTTTTCTCTATAATAGTTGGTTCGTTAATCATGTATTGAGCAATGCTTTGGCAATACTAAGTAAGTTCTGCCAATACAGCTCAATTGAATTATATTGAATTGATTTGTTCTGAAGTGAAGTGAAGAGAAAGAGAGAGCTGTACATCTCATTCTTTCCATATCGACGTCATATATCTTCTGCACACACGCAGATTGGGAATTACCCCATGTCACCTAAAGATACCGGATTGGTCAACTGACCAGCCAGAAAACATGTGGAGGTGTAACTGATGTGCTGCATTAAGAAAACTGACCTTTCACCAAGTCCTGCTTTATTGTTATTGAGCAGAGAGAGCCTCCACAGATGATGCTTTCTGCCTTTTCTACTCCTCTCTAATGCAGGTCAATAGAAGACGTAAGGATTTGAATCATTTTGGCAGCTTAGTGCTAGGTTGGATTAAATGTTTGACCCAACATACTGGGTTGTCTTCCTTTTTAAACTCAACTAATTTTGCATTATCATACTGTGGTGCTGATATATTACATTTAAGCCAGATTTCGCTTTTTTTTTCTTCCATATTCTGTCCTCCCCCCCCCCCCCCCCCTTAATGTTCTCAAAGTAAATTGTAATCATCAAAATCAATGTCCAAATGTCTGATTTGAGTTAATACAACCTCTATATTATGTTCATAGTACATCCATCTGTAAATATCACCTGTTTTTTTCTATAAATACACTTGATACAAATTGAAATTATAAAACGCCAATTTATTTAGAGTTTAAAAGGGATCTATTATGAAAAAATCATTTTTTTGAGGAGATTAACCACAGTTGTGTGGGAACAATGTGTGAATATAACCAGCTTCCAATGGTAAATCTTGATTAATAAAACTTTTTTATAATCACACTTAATAAAAACAGTCTGCAGAAACACTTTGATTGACATTCTACCTTTGTACGTGTCATCAGAGGGGGAAAGCCCCGCCCACTACCCATGATCTCTCCCTCACTAGCATGGAACATTCGTCTTGATTTTGAATCTGCCGTTATGCTGACACACAGGCATTTGTAGCTCCTCCCTCTTTTAAAAAGAGCACAATCTCATTTGAATTTAAAGCGACAGTCACGATGTGGATTTAAGCCTAAAAGGGGCAGTTTCAAAGAGTTATAAAACATTATTTGTGTGGTATTTTGAGCTGAAACCTCACATACACACTCTGAGACTTATCTTGTAAAACGACGCATGATAGATCCTTTTTAACAAAAAAATGTCACTCTTTGGATGAAGATTCTGCATTAATGTTAAACGCATATAGAATATTTAACATGCACAAATGTCTTGATTTGAATGCTGGCCATGTACGCGTTTGTCCTCCAAACAATTTTCAGGATCAAATTATCAAATGTAATTTGGCGGTGTCCTCTGAGGAATCTAATCCCCGTTCGTATAGGAGTTGTGCTATATTGCTTTTTCACAATGCTCATTTATTGTGACCTTCGGCAAACTGCACGCTAACTAAAGCTGAATTCCCTGTGCTCCTTTCTTCTGGATTTACACCTTTTCCCCCCTCAACTTTCTGAGTAATGTAATGGTTGTTTAACTTATTGATAGCATCCCATGTGTTTTGCTATGTATTTAAGAGTTATTCATTCATTCAACTTCGGCTTAGTCCCTTATTTATCAGAGGTCGCCACAGCGGAATGAACCACCAACTATTCCGGCATATGTTTTTTTTGCAGCAGATGCCCTTCCAGCCGCAACCCAGTACTTGGAAACACCCATACACTCATTCACACACACATATTCATACACTACAGCCAGTTTAGTTTATTCACTTCACCTATAGCCCATGCGTTTGGACTGTGGGGGAAACCGGAGCACCCGGATGAAACCCACGCCAACACGGGGAGAACATGCAAACTCCACACAGAAATGCCAACTGGCCCAGCCAGGACTCAAACTAGTCACCTTCTTGCTGTGAGGTGACAGTGCTAACTACTGAGCCACCGTGCTAAAGGCCGACTTCTGCGTCAAGCGCACGTGTATGCTACGGCGCAGCCTACACGTGGACGCGTAGCCCTGGCCATCTGCAACGTTGACGCGCACCTCTCAAAAAATGTAACGCATACGCGTAGTGCAAGCTTTGTGATTGGTCGGCTTGGTAGCGCTGACAAGTGTGGGCAGAGGTGAGAGCCGCGCGCCCGATGCAGCGAGTGTTTACAAGTGTGGAGTCCTGTGAAGGAGCTCCGGATGGAGACTGTTGTTTTGTGTTTACCTTATGATTAAAGTTGTTGCACGTCCGCCGGTTCCCACCTTAAAATGAACGAATTTGAGCCACTTGTACATTAAGGAAGCGTTCAGAAAAACAAAAACACCAGCGAAGAAACTCGACACAGAGGAACATAAACACCTACTGCCAGCTAGTGTTTCGGAAGTGTATTGCAGAGTAACAGAAACAGCGCGCAGAAGTATGAATGCACGGCTACGTGCAAGGCTTGTGCCGTGGGTCACGCCGATCACTTGACGCAGAAGTATAAACCAGGCTTAAGTCGATTTATTAAGTCTTCAATAAAGTGAAGTCCCATTTTTTTTTTAGATACACTGGTGGTTCTCCTGTTAGCATATTCAGTCACATGGGCAGCGTCTGAAATCGCCTACTACTCGAGTAGGTACTACTTTTGAATTTGAATTTACTACACGACCATTAGAAAAGTGCATTCTATACAGAATGAATGGAATTGGGACGTACTACATTCGTCATGCTGTCTTTATCACATGACCTACCCATGTCTTTTGCAGGCTTCATACTGTTTTTAACGTCCTATATAGTATAGAAGTATGCAATTTTTAGGCTGTTTTTCACCCTCATGGCCCTATCGTCTAACCTTTTCTCTCTTAAAGTGCAGCATTTCAGAAAATCAGATTACTACAGCAGAGCGAAATGATAACACAGACAATCCTACTCCTTGTGGTATTTTCTGCATCTGCTTCAATTTGATTAGTCTGAGACATCACATGGAGAGAGTGTTGTTTTATTGGTGCCCTGGATTCCTCTGAGACATTTCTGCTTAAATAACGCGCGACGCTCGCTAGAGGAGAGCATTTGGAGTGTGGAAAGACATGCATCACATCCTGACGCTCTTGGTATTATATGGTACGGTAGCTTCAGAAATATTGTAAGCGATGGTTTTGGTTCTGTTAATGTTTTTCAAGCATATGGTTTCTTCATGCATGCTGGGAATTGCATTTTGGCAGCCTTTTAAATTCAGAAGCAAATTACTGTTGATTTGGATTTTACTAATTCGATTGAAAGACAATGATTGAATGATTCCAGAGACGCTAGCTATGTTTCCATCAAAGATGCGAATTAGACTTATGCGCAAATCTGCCATATTGCATAAAACATTTGCGAATAAAGCACCGTTTCATCCAATGAGTCGAAGAAGACAAACTCGCCACTTCCTGATAAACTGGCGCCAAATATTTAAAGTAAATTGGGAGTACTGCAGTGGGAGGAGCCTCTGTGGGTTTTTTCTTATTTACCTACCTTTCTATCAGGCCATGATTATATTTCTCAGAGTACTTAAAGAGAGAGAGAGAAACCACAGACATTTGTCCTATGGAGATGGTCGTGATGCTGTGTTCAAAATGTTAGTAAAAATGCTAGTGAAGATGCTGGAGTGGCCTAGTCAAAGACCTGACCTGAATCCAATTGAGATGCTGTGGAATGACCTCAAAAAGGCAGTTCAGCACTGTAACAGACTCGTATGTTATCAAAAATGCTTGATGCTGCTAATGCCGTGCAGTGGCGCCCCCAGAAAATTTTCTTAGGGGTGGCCAGAAGAGGCTGCAGCAAATCTTGGGGTGGCACACAAAAAAAATAATGAATTCAGTGTAATGTTATATTTTTGTTTCTGGTAAATGAAATAATGTGGTTTTAATTCGTTTAATTAATTACCCTTAAAATATTGCAATTTATTCCTTGAAATAATTCAGCAAGTACATGTGCAAATCAAATAAAAATCAATATTTAGTTTAAAAACACTTTTCATATATATATATATATATATATATATATATATATATATATATATATATATATATATATATATATATATATATATATATATATAACTTTTTAGTTATTTTTTACATACTTTTATTGCACAGAATATGGTATATGCCAAGTCTAAAATTCATGAAGATTCATGAATTAATTAATAAAACAAACAAATGAACAAACTGAACAAAAGGCATTACTACACACACATTCACTATACAGACCCTGATAATATAATTTATCCACATTCCTTTTTGAGCCACAATATTATTAATGCAGCTTCTTCTATTGATGTACCTTAAGGTAAATATTATATTGCCATTGCTGTCTATTGAAGGTGTGTGTGTGCTGTCAACGACGATCGGGGAGGGCAGTGGTGGTTCTAGTTTAAATGACACCATGGGCGAACCATCCCCAACATAATGTAATGAAGTCTTACCTCCCTGACTCTTTATCCCTCCTTTCTGCTTTAAAGCCATGCTTAGTGAAAGTTACTACATCATCATATTATATAAACTTTAGTTTAGTCGACTTGCAAAACTCGATGCGTGCCGACACCTCTGCACAAAAGGCTGTTACTCCTGTTTCGTGGCGCGTATTTTATCGGAATGCATGCAAACAACCGGGATTCTCACAGGAGTGCGTGAGGTGCACGGGAATGGTTTTCTGCGCGCATGCGTCAGTTTGCTTTCACCAGCGTTGAACCAGTGCTGAGGGGGAGAGCAGTGAATCAGCTACGTCAGTGGCACCAACAATAATGTAGTGGCTGCATTTTATTTATTGAAATATTGGGAATTTACATAAGTACATTTAAATTAATAATGTCAACAGCAAAATCATATTGGGGTGGCCACAGGGGTGGCCAGAGTTTACCTGGCTACTCCTTGAAGGCGCCCCTGATGCTGTCCCTGCTGAAAAATCCAGCTTAAACCAGCCTAAGCTGGTTGGCTGGTTTTAGCTGGTCGACCAGCCTGGTTTTAGAGGGGTTTTGGCCATTTCCAGGCTGGTTTCCAGCCATTTCCAGCCTGGTTTTAGCTGGTCAGGCTGGGAGTTGACCAGCTAAAACCAGCTTGACCAGCCAAAACCAGCTATGTCCAGCTTAAACCAGGCTGGTCAAGCTGGTTTTAGCTGGTTTAAGCTGGTCATTTTCCAGTCTGACCAGCTAAGACCAGGCTGGAAATGGCTGGAAACCAGCCTGGAAATGGCCAAAACCCCTCTAAAACCAGGCTGGTCGACCAGCTAAAACCAGCCAACCAGCTTAGGCTGGTTTAAGCTGGTTTTTTCAGCAGGGGTGTTCAAACCAGACACGGCACGCTTGAATAAATCGTGCTATTCGCATGTAAATAGACGCGTGAACATTTTGAGTTTACTGGCTTCATTCGCACGTCAAATTCACTTCAGAATAGATGCAGATTCACATCATGGGTTGGCTTCTGTCTGCCTGGTGACTCTAGCTTCGTTGCTAAATGGCTAATGTGGATTTTATTGAGAGAATAGCTGTGTTTACAGTATGTGCTTTAGGAAGGCTGAAAAACACTGTATATTTGTTTGGCACCGTGTCTAAGTCCACTATATCCTGATTTCAGAGGTGCACCCAGCTCTGTGAGTTCATCAACTCCTCCAGAAACTATACCTGGATGATGGAAGCTTTCAGCGGTGCTTCAGTCTGAGCCGAGCCCAGTTTGATGAGCTGTTGTCTGGTGTCGGCAAGAGGATTTCCCCTTGGCACACCAACAACAGGCACTATGTCATAATCACCCCCCTACAAGAGAAAGCTCCTGATTGGGTAATGCGGCGTGAATGTATGCTGAAGTTCAGATTTTCCAACTCGACCAATTTGCGCATTAAGTGCATCAAACGCGCAATACGTTCAACTTGCATCGCTTCATTCACGCGTATCGCGCCGCAGGATGTCTATTTGCATCTTTGCATTGACATACCATGTAAATCACTTACGCTTGACACTTCATCTGCATCTAGTGTGAACGCACCATAAGGATGTCTCAGATAGCTAATCTGTACAAATTCAAGTGAGTTTAGTCTTATGAAAATGTACGACTTTTAAAAGGAGGTGTGGCTCCACGTCTGTGTTTTTTTTCTTATTTAATAAATGACTTGCACTTCAGAAGATGAAATGCAATGAACGCACTATGACTTTTGGAGGTGTGAGATGCTCTTTGGGAGTGCAGGCGCTAAAGACAGTCCTGGAGGTAATAATACTGAACCACTGTGATGATGGACTTTAGCTGAGGGATTTTAGAAAGACCGATATGACAACATTTCAGATGTTTTCGGTCCCTTGTTTTTTCAGTTAACGCTGTCCCATCACACCCATTTTATCACATGATCTGTAATATAAGTCACATTACTTTTAATGCGCATGCTGGAATTTATTCGATAAATGTGTTTCTATCATAGTTTAAGCACATTTGTTCTTATCAGATGCTTGAAGGGCTGTTCAGCATCATTAAACCTTTATAATCATGACATGCTTATACAAATGTCATTAAGTGTCATTCGCTTAGTTGTAAATGCAAAGATGACCTTGTTTGTTATGACAACTTGACATAAACGAAAATATCATAACCTGTTTTTGTCTGTCATGACAACTTGACAATACCAAGACAACAAAACTTGTCATAAATCTCTTATAAACATGATTGTCATGAAGCCATTATTGTAACCAGGGATAGACGCTGACAACAGGATGCGGATCCAAATGCAGGTATTTATTAAAGGGATGGTCAGGCAAGCAATGATCAACACAGGAGCAAACAGAAGTATGAGGGAAATCCAGATCCGTAGTCAAAATAACAGGCAGATAGTCACAAGGCTGGCAGCAGACAGGGAGAAACAGATAATCAAGGCGAGGGTCAAAAACACGGCAAAAACAAAACAAGGAAACGCTTATAATTGAAACTGGAACAGATAACAAGACTCGGCAATGGAATGAGTGTGGCTGCGTCCGAAACCGCATACTTCCATACTATACAGTACGCTAAAATCAGTATGCGACCCGAGTAGTATGTCCGAATTCATAGAATTCGAAAATCAGTATGCGAGAAGTACCCGGATGACTTACTACTTCCGGCGAGATTTTGAAGTGCGCATCCCATGGACGCTGCGCTATCCCATGATGCCCCGCGAGAGAATTCATGAATGGAAGTGAAGCGACGCAACTGACGCAGGTAGGTCACGTGACCATGACAAAATGGCGGATGTAGTACGTCCGAATTCCATTCATACTGCTCACATTCATACTGTATAGAACGTACTTTTCTAACGGCCGAGTAGTACGTTTAAATTCAAATGCAGTACCTACTGAGTAGTAGACGGTTTCGGACGCAGCCTCTGTGTGCTGCTTATGTACTGTGTGTAATCAGTGTTTGACAAGCCTCTGGTGGTGTGTGTGCAATCAATGGAGATGAGGAACATGTGTGTGTGATTGGAGTGCATGTATGGAGTTGTAGTTCATTTGATGGTGGATTTGTAGTCCATAGTGTTTGTGCGTGTAAACCAGCGATCTAAGGGGAGAAGATCGCTGGTGATCGTGACAATTATAATGTGTCATGAATTTTATAACAGCGTCATCAGTATGTTTTTTTTTTTTTACCTCAACTACAGTGGTACAAGCTGAATTTGTCATTAAAATGTCATTAAATACTAATGAAGCTGTTAAAAATGATTTGTCAGAGTAATGACACTTTTAATGAGACATTTTAATGACGAATACAGTTTGCTCAACTGAAAACATGATCAGAAAAAAATATTTATGATGCCTCATGACAAAGAGGAAGACTGCTTGTGATGCATTTGTTTTTGTCAAGTTGTATCCTTGCATTTAAAATGACACTTAATAACGGTTGTCATAAGCACACATACAGTCATGTCTCATTCAGTCATGTCATGATAATAAAGGTTTCATGACAATCTAATGAATGCCCCTTTAGGTAAAGTGTGGCCAAATTTTATCCTACTCAGTTTTTGATTCGCATTTTCAAAATATATTTGCATCTCGGTGTTTCCAAGCAATATTCCAAATAAGTAGATGGAAGTCTAGCTAATGACTATTATGAACCTATTCTTTAAAATCAATAGATCATTGACTCCCAAATCAATCTCCCTGATGACTCACTGACTGATTTAATTGGATTGATTAGTGATTTATCATCTGACTCTGTCTCTGAAACACAGGTTATAAGTCAAACAATTGGCCACATCCATTTGTTAAAAACTTAAACTTAACTGGCTAGCCAGCTTCGTAAATGGCACAGGCCCCAGGACTGTGCGGGTGTATGACAGCAGCGTGTGTGTGTGTTTAGTGTGTGTTCCAGCTGCCAGACCTCCCAGAGCCGCTAGCAAGGATCCTTTTTTTTTTGTGGTGCTCGTATCTGGATCATTTCTGCCTGACTGGAGGCTGTCTTTGCCTAGAATAATGGTGTCTTGATTTACAAAACCGATTATTCTGTTTAACCAGTTTAGTAACTGGTTTCTTTCTTGAGTTTTCAGTCATGTGATGTATTGTTTTCTGATTTAAAAGTCTGTCCAAAGGTAGATAAGGTTCAGTTAAAATCACACATCAACAAGCACGTGAAGCACATGAAATGTGTGGTTTTGGAACAGTTTTATGTGGGGAAAAAGAAACTTTTGAATGATATTTATCTGACGCTAAACCACAAAACCAGTCATAAGTGTGTACATTTTTGGAAATTGAGATTTATTTCATTATCTGAAAGCTGCATAAATCAACTTTCCATTCATGTATACTTTGTTAGGAAAGAACGATATTGGTTTGAGATACAGCTATTTCAAAGTCTGGATTCTGAGGGTTCAACCAAATGAATCAAGTTCCTTGTAATGTATATTACAAAATATCTTTGAAAGATTCAGATTTATACCTTCCAATCAGTCTCAGCATGGATCAACTTATCCTTTTCTCATCCTGTTTCTCATTATTTTTATTAAATATGATTATTTGATTATTCAAATGAGTGTTTAACTTTGAAATTATATTAACTAATGAATAAAGTTAACACATTGCTTAATTAGCGCTGGACGATATGGCAAAAATTTATATCACGATAAATTTCTTAATTTCGGTCGATACGATAAAATTCCGATACCGATATGAACAATATTAAAAAGACAGGAAAAAACTGCCAAGAACGCACACAATGGATGTCTGTACCTACAAATATCTGCAAACTGAATTTGCAAAGTCTATAATACCTCCAGGCTCTTATAGCTTTTTTGTTTGTTTGTTTTTTAACAAAAACAGTACAAAAAAATAAAGCGAATGTTCACTTTTTATTTGTAATTAGCCTTTACAAACAAGAAATGTGAAATAAACTATCAAATAAATAAAACTCTCAGACTTTGCTTTTATATATATATATATATATATATATATATATATATATATATATATATATATATATATATATATATGTATATATGTATATATATATGTATATATATATGTATATATATATATATATATGTATATATATATGTATATATATATATATATATGTATATATATATGTATATATATATGTATATATATACTACACACACTACTACACACACACACAAATATACAAGTAAATGCATGTACAGTACTTACACATACAATATAAAGGTAAATCATATAACAACAACAGTATATCAATAGCAGGTGATACAAGTTATACAGAGAAAAAATTTGTATCAGCTTCCTTCAGGAATCCTACAAAGGGGTTCCACATTTTGAAAAACTTTTCAGGTTTTCTCTTGATTATATAAGTAATTTTTTCTAAAGCCAAACAATACACAATTTCTGCAATCATTGTCCAGAATGCATGTGAAAAATGAGCTATTATAAGTATTGCATGTGATAAACAGAAAGTTAACTTGTTTCTTATTTGAACTAGTAAAAGCGCTTGTAATAGGAAAAATATTTTGAATACAACGTTTTGGACATTGGGGTATATCCTGTTTTAATACCATGAATAAAAAGTTTAGTATTTTTGACCAAAAATGTTCAACCAAAGGACACTTCCAAAAACAATGAAATATTCTTGACTTCAACTGTACCATATATTGACAATGCGGAAAACTTTGACTGAGGGAAAGCAAGATCCAGCCAATTCCCTCTCTCCCAGCCCAGCTGCACCCCTCCACGGCCCCAGAGATGCCAGCATTCACATACATAAGCCATCAGCGTTTCCACCAGCAAATATGGTTCCTGCAGAGGAAAAGTCAGCCGCAGCTCCGCAGAGAGAGTCAGAACAGCAGGCCAGTGTTGTAGGAGCCCAGGAGTCTCCAATGAGTCAGTGATTGAGGTTTGTGTGCACAGATTTCTGCAACTGCCATTGAGAATTCTCCATTGGGTCATGTGTGAGGATTGTGCGATATTGTGCATTGTGTTGAGGTCGCTTACTCGCTCTACTCTTATGCTTATCTGTCTATAGATGGCTCACATAAACTATTTAGATGTGTATATATAACCGGTCCTACTGCACCCAGTCTGAGCTGGGATCGAACCGGTGAATCTTTGCATGGGAGTCGGTTGCTGAAGGTAAATATAGTTGGGTTATTTTCTTAGTTTATTTAATAAATGTTTAGAAATGACTAGAAAACATTGCTTTATATTAACTAATACAGCTGTTTTACATTTAATAATGATCGTATTACAGTCAAAATCTCATTTATAACAGAATTACACTAGTTTTTGCTTTGATTTGCTCACTGATGTCTTCTGCATAGTCCTCTATCCATCGACAGTATTTACAATTTTAAAAATTAGATTAATTCACAACATTTAATTGAATCATTTAATTTCAGTTTGCTTTTTTTGTAGCACAGCAATAAAACAAACAAAAAATGTAATGTCAAATTAGAAATGATGATGTTCTGTGTTAAAAGCGTTCGTCCCAAACCTCTCCATCATACTCACTTCACCTCTCAGATGAAATGGAGGGCCAAATCAAAGGTTACAATGGGCCAACTTTGGCCCGCAGGCCCTACTTTGGGCATCTCTGCTAAAGACCATGGCCTCTAGCATCTGTCGCTAGAGCACCTTTTGAGGTCAGAGGAGTGAGGTTTACCTGCATAGCACTTCGCAATCTGGCCTCCGTTACATTCACCCTTCTAAACCTCACTCCAATCCCGGACGAGCCCCCACATGTAACCTATCTGTCCTACTTTTGCCAATTCTTTTCATGAGAGTCAGCTGCTCTAACAAGGAGGATTAACCCATGGCCTTTATATGTACTAATATTATTATTATTAAGAAGAAGCATTATTATTTAAAAGAAGCATTTATTTTTTTTGGTTTGATGCGCTGTTAAAAACTGTCCATGAAATTGGTGGTTTTGATTACTTGCTTTGAGCTTTTGAAGTTACAGTAAAACACAATTTGGTGTCGCTCAAAATGTTTTTTTTTTTTTTTAGTTTACACGAACTTTTAAATATGTGCTGTAGTGGAGGATGTTAAATAGAAGTGGAAAACATGATAAATGCACAAGGAAAAAGTATGTAACTTCTTCTTTTGTACAACAAGCGAGTGTTAGAGCATAAAGTTGCACAGCGCCACCTTGTGTACCGCGTTTCTGTTTTCCATTAAAGCGCCATCTAATGTCAGGGAGTGATTTTCAGAGATGGCAAAAGTACACACATCCTTTACTCAAGTAGAAGTACAGATACTCATGTTTAAAACAACTCTGGTAAAAGTAGAAGTACTGACTACACTTTTGTACTCAAGTAAAAGTAAAGATGTACGGCCTGAAATAACTACTGAAGTAACAAGTATTTATACCTATACCTGTTTTAGTTTCATTGGGGAAACTACACAAACATGATGTATACATCCACACAAAATAACTTGCATTTCTAATTTTTTTGTTTTTTTTTTTGTAAAAAATTTGTTACCAATTTTCAGCAGCAAAGCCAAGCAACATCACTTTACAATATTGTCCACCAAACCTGCTCAAAAAGTTGTCCTGTGTATCATCACCTGGACACAATGCTTAACTTTATGGCTGTTAAAGGTGCAGTATGTAAGTTTGACACCCAGTGGTTGAACTAGGTATTGCAGTCCTGAATCATAATAAAGGTACGCCGGGTTGCCAGTTTGAGTGATTTTAAACTGTGTTCTAAATAAAAGCAACGACACGCGATTGAGGGAATATTCTCCATATTAAAAGGAGTTTTGGTTCTAACCAACACCTCGAATTGATTTATTAGAAGCGGCTTCTATTTCTCACAGCTGAACAACAGAAACCTATGACAGATCACCTCAGGCAAGCCTCGTGTGCTTTATTCAGTGCTAAATGCTAACAATGCGAGTTTGAATGCATTTTACATGACGTGTATTACCATTTACTGAAAGCAGAAAGTTCACCTCAGATCTGGAAAATACAATAAACCGTTTGAAATTGAACTTTAGAACTAAACACATATGAGTGATTCAGCATGTACATTTAATGATGTTAAAGAGGGTTAACATGTATTAAATAGATTCTAAACCTTACCGTTTTGTGAGTGAGTGCATATTCTGTGCTTCTGAAAGGCTGTATTTAAATTTCTGCCGTGTTTTGTGGTGCAAACAGCCAAATGGCTCATCACTCATAACAATCTCGTCACAGCGTGTTGTTAGGACACGCGATGAAACCTGCTCACGTTCCTAATATTTATGTCATTTGCTAATTAACGTCATGTGGAACTGAATCTGTCTCATTTTGACATCTGATACTTTCCACTACACTGTAGCATTTCGCTCATGGACGCATGCTTTCAGAGTCTTTCTGAATGAATGAATGAAATATGCTGTTTTCCAACAAGGCAACCAGGGGTGCTGAATTATAATTGGCTAAACTGGCATGTGCATGTGAAAATTACCTAAAAAAAGACAGCGTTCCGGCACGGAAAAAAACATTTTCAAAGCAGAATATCTGACTTCAGCATTGTTTGTCAGTTAAACAAGTATGTTCACTTGGGATGTTTCTTAAATATCTGCAAACATATTATGGTATTTTTATGCTTTAGAAGAGTCAAAAACTTACATACAACACCTTTAAGAACATCTGCCATATTCATTCGTAAATTCTAAAATGCAATTCTTCTGCCTATATACTGTATTTATAACTAATAAATGTCTTACATTTAACACTTAATTTTGTCCAAAACATATTTGATTTTTTTTTTCTTTTGATAAAATAAAAAACTGAATGTATTTGACAACAAATACTTTTTTACATTATGCTAAAGCTGCTTTATTTTCTTCGAACAGCTCTTCTTGCAGCTCATATGATTTTACTGTAAATTTTTTGTTTTGTTTGTTTGTTTTCAGAGTATTGTGTATATTTTATTTAAGTCATTAATGCTGGAAATACATTTGTGCATAATCTTTTTTCACATGATAAATTCTAGATTCTTTACTTTGTATTTTTATTCATAAATTATCCTGTATAAATACTTTTGATGTTCTAAAACATTTATCTAACAATCTATTTAACAAATTGAAATGAAGACAGTGTAGCCTATATAATATACAGTTGAAGTCAGAATTTTTTAAATATTTCCCAAATTATGTTTAACAGTGCAAGGAAATTTTCACAGTATGTCTGATAATATTTTTTCTTCTGGAGAAAGTCTTATTTGTTTTATTTCAGCTAGAATAAAATCAGTTTTTAATTTTTTAAAAGCCATTTTAAGGACAATATTATTAGCCCCTTTTAACTATTTTGTTTTTCGATAGTCTACAGAACAAACCATCATTATACAATTACTTGCCTAATTACCCTAACCTGACTAGTTAACCTAATTAACCTAGTTAAGCCTTTAAATGTCACTTTAAGCTGTATAGAAGTGTCTTGAAAAATATCTAGTCAAATATTATTTACTGTCATCATGGCAAAGATAAAATAAACCAGTTATTAGAGATGAGTTATTAAAACTAATATGATTAGAAATGTGTTGAAAAAAATCTTCTCTCCGTTAAACAGAAATAGGGGAAAAAATAAACAGGGGGGCTAATAATTCTGACTTCAACTGTATGTTAAAACTATAAAACAGTATAAATTCTGTATTAGGAAATATAAACTTGTTGAAAACAAAGGAAATAAACCTCATTGCATAACGTGTTCATATGGATTTCATTGCTTTATAACTGTACATACATTGACAAAAAAAATTGATTGATAGTTTTTTTCCTTGCTATTAGATTGAAAAATCAGAGAAGTACAATACAACATGGTCTGAAGTGGACAAAAGACTTTAACCTCATTTAAATGCCAGATTTGGACAAGAATGCGTCTCTAATTTTACCTATAATCCGTTCGACCAAAAAGCATCTTATTACCTGGTATAAACATGACAATAGACATGGCATCAGTCATGTTTACATTGCGTACTCCCTCTGTTTTATCTACGTTAGCCGTTCCCATGGTAAGCTTAAATAAACAAGCCTACGCTGCGCTATTAGAGCTTGAAAAAGCCAAGCAATGCAGGCGCGCAATGACAAGAAATAGATTGACTGAATCAAAAAGGTGTTCAAATTGCGCAATGACAAGAAATAATATAGATCTTGCCACAAAACACATGAAAACGAAAGTAAATGATTTACTAAATGTAAGGGGTAAAAAGTACAGATATTTGTGTAAAAATGTAAGGAGTAAAAGTAAAAAATTAATAGTGGAGTAAAGGATACCAGAAAAATCTACTTGCGTACAGTAACACGGTATTTGTACTTCGTTATTTCCCATCTCTGGTGATTTTTCACTTTTAATCTTCAATTAACAAAAAAAGTATGACCACTTTAATTGGTGGAATGATCTTTTAAAATGTAGCATTATCTGTATGTGCGTGCTATAAAAGGCCACACACCATTATAGGAATGAGGGTTGAATTTAAACCCCTGTCTTGCTTTCTTACATTCTTGCTATCGGTTTAATGGAAATTTGGTTGTTTCTACCCGTGAATTTTCTCATGAAAAGGAGAGACGGCCAGTTTGGTTGTGTGTTTGTGCTAATGATGGGAAGTAACTAACAGAAGTAGCAACTTGGCATCTTTCAGTAGCATGGCAGCTGTTTGAAAATGTGTAGCTCTTTCCAATCTGTTTATTTCTGACAATGTGGTAACCTAGTGTGACAAGACGCAACACTGCTGCTTTTCTTTTACGTTAAATTGTACAGTGCAGTGTTTTTGCTGTATTACATTTACATTTAACAATAATGACCAACGAGGAGCTATGAAAAGAGAAATGTATGGATTTGTGCTGAATGGTAGCATCATAATAACAGTCTGCTATCCAGTGGTGTAAAGTACTTGAGTAAATGGACTTCGTTACTTTACTTAAGTATTTTTTTGGCTATTTGTACTTGTACTGAGTATCAAAAATATAAGCAACTTTTACTCGCTACTTGACTACATTTTTGATTGAATATATGTACTTTTTACTCCACTACATTTGAACGGATGCTTAACGTTACTTATTATATTGTGATTGTGCACGACAACTCGGCATCTTTATCTACCACAGCTAATTTGTTGGGCGGATGAGGCAATATCGCCATCTGCAGGGTGCTGAAGGTACTGTATGCTATTTATGAGCTAAATCATGTGAACGTAATTTAGCAGCTTGCCTAATACCAGGTGTTTAATTAGCGACATGGCTGCAGCCAGTGATGAAGCCGAAGCTTGAATTTATATGTAGTTTACTAAGTTGAAAAATAACAGTGCTCCTCTTTGCTTAATTTTAATACAGAGAAAACATCTTAATCAATTGAAAAACTACTCAAAATAAAAATATTGCCCCCCTCTGATACTGAGAGATGAATCACATCAAAGTCAGCTCTGATTTTTTTACTACATTTTACTACTTTTTTTTTTTTTTGATAAATTGTTTGTGCCTTTTTTGAACATTTGAGTTTGACTGAGACTTTTTGTTTTATTTTTTTTATCTATTTTGTTCTGCCATTTTGAAACATTAAGGTGTTAAATTTAATTTATATATTAGGAAAATAAAACCTTTCTTGGTGTTCTTTGAGCCTACATTCAGTATGAGTAAAATACTTAAGTTCTTTTAAAATCGGATACTTTAATACTTTTACTCAAGTCTTATTGGAATTGGTGACTTGTAACTTGTAATGGAGTAATTTTTACAGTAAGGTATCTGTACTTTTACTCAAGTATGGTTTTCAGGTACTCTTTACACCTCTGCTGCTATCTATAACTGTCAGTACATTTGTATGCCTTTTATTCTTATTTGCAGGTTAAGTGCAATTAAAGTATAAACTGAAATGCAAAGTCAAAGTATAAATAGCAGAAGTGATTTTCCATACCAGCAAATATTAATCTAAGCCAAAGAAACCGACACCAAATATAAAAGCAGACGCTAAAGGCTGATTTATACTTCTGCATCGAGCACATGCCAAGGTGATAATAGTTTTTGGATTTTATTTTGACTTTTTGTTTCAAATTCAGTCAGTATTAATTAATTTTGGAGGGAGATTTACTAGTTTTTATTAGTTTTTTATATTTTGAAATTGCTTGGTTTTAGTTTAGTTTTTATTAGTTTCAGTATTAGTTTTTGGTTTGCTTTTGGTAAATAAGGATATTTGTTAGGTGCAAAGTTCAAAATCATCAGAATAAATATTGTATAATAAAAACTCAACCAAAGATAAATTTTTTTGAAACCTGTATTTAGAGGACACATGCACACTATCATATACCAGTATCATTTACCCATCCTCAAATTCAAATACAACAGCCCACAAGATAGCAGCCCTAATCCTGGTTTACACTCTACTCGTCTGCAAGTTCGCTTGAGTGCGTGTGGCGAATGTGATGTCATCGTTGAGTTTGTGGAGGTTCACTTTGGGTGCGCGCGACATGATTTCGGCTGGCGAAGCGCATGATTTTTTTTTTGAGACTCGTGCGAACAGTGCATAGTGCAAGCTCTATGATTGGTCGCTTGGTATAGCGGTGACCAGTGTGGGCGGTGCTGAGAGCCACTAGCCAGATGGAGCGAGTGTTTACAAGTGTCGAGTCCTTTAGAGGAGTTGATGGAAGCATTTGTATTGTGTTTACCTTGTGATTAAAGTTGTTGCACGTCTGCCGGTTCACGCCTCTGAATGAACAAGTTTTAGCTGCTTGTACGTTAAAGTAGCGTTCAGAAAAAACAAATGTTTTGGAAGAGTTATTGCAGAGCAACACAAACAGCATGCAGAAGTATAAATGCACGACTACATGCAAGACATGTGCTGTGAGTCACGACGGTCGCTCGATGCGGAAGTATAAATCAGCCTTTACTAGCTAAAACTCCAACACCAATGACACTCTTTGAGAAATATCCACAAGATAAATGTAAAGCTAGTCGAGTTGTAGCTCTGACAGGGATATTATGGTTTTGAATGGCTTAAAATTGGCTGCGGGTGCAGTATATGGATTGCAGGTGCCCACGATTTGTGATCATACTAATGTTTTGATATGTTGATATGTGATCCAAATATTCGTAGCTTGAAACGGATGGAAATTTGACCGGATTTCTTGGAGATCCCAGTGTAGCCACCATTTCTTAATTTATTTTTTGGCCGCCAGGTGTCCGCACAATAGTAATATCAATAGTAAGTTGTGGTTGAGGTAGTTGGTGAATATGATGTGTTAATGAAGATGTGGTTGATGACGACAAAGTTCACTGGGTTTCCACACCTAAAGTGTATTAGTCCCGGTGTGAATTCACCCCAGATTATCCTTGTTTTAGTGCAGAGGTGGGCAAACTACGGCCCGCGGGCCATATGCGGCCCGCTGAACACTTTCATCTGGCCCGCGAGGGAGATTTTAAAATGCTGCTTCTGAGTAAGGGTTTGGTTTCAGAACTAGTAAATTAATGATGTAATACAAGTGAACGCCATTTGATGGCAGTATTACACGCGGTACAGTTAGCGCAACCAGTAGAATTAGAACACACTCTCGGATATTAAAATGCACTTTCACGCAAAATGCGCTTCTCTTTTTTTTTTTTTTTTTGCGAGAGCGCTTCCTAAACTGAACAGCGCATCATCGATGACGTAAGCGTGCTCAGGCCCGAATGTAATGTGTGTGTGGGACGTCGGGGGAGACGGGAGGGGGAACAAGCATGCTTCGGCCCGGTTCAAGGCAACTGTACATAGTGCGAGTACGCCCTCAGATTCTTCCTCCGTTTTATCTCATAGTTTTATGATTGATATGAGCATATTAATACAAGCTCAAATGAGATTGTTGTGAATTTGACTCAAGTTGTATAATAATTGCTGGTTAAATGCGTTTATTTTTGTCATAGAATATATTTTCCATGCATACATCCACTTTAAAAAGTTCTTTTATCAAAGATTTGTGGTTTCATCAAGTTTTATGATGATTGATCTGTATATTCTAAAAGCAGTGCAAAGTAGATTAATGTACATTTGGCTGAATAGTAAACTTTAAGAATTATTTTTAATGTGTTAATACGAGATTTTTTCTATCAGACAATATCTTTTCTATTGTCCACTGTAAAAATTATTACATTATTATTATTATTATTATTATTATTATTATTATTGATAGTACTATTATACTTTATAGTTTTATGATGATTAATAAGTAAATATAAATAGCAGTGCAAATTAATTTGACTTGTAAATTTGACTCAATTATAACTATTAAAATAATCTGTTTTGTATTAATGTGACATGATTCTGTCCGATATTACATATTATTCCATGCATACTGCCACTATAAATAAAAGTTATTTTTTGAAGGATTTGACATGTGGCCCTTCACTTGGTTTGCAAAACTTGTTGTGGCCCTCGGGCCTAAAAAGTTTGCCCACCACTGTTTTAGTGTGAGATGGAAGTCCTTGCCTTGAATTGTCGTCCAAATTTGCACAGTGATTCTCAGTAGTAAAAATACTACCATTCATTCATTTTCCTTCGGCTTAGTCCCTTATTTATCAGGGGTTGCCATAGTGGAATGAACCGCCAACTATCCCAGCATATAATCCACCTGGAGGAAACCCACGGCAACATGCAAACTCTACACGGAAACGCCAGCTGGCCCAGCCTCAAACCAGCGACCTTCTTGCTGTGAGGTGACAGTGCTTACCACTGAGCCATCGTGCTGCCAAAATACTACCAATATAAAGAAACCTTTCTATAACACAATACACAAACAGAGTGCAAGCTAACAAACACGTCCAACAGAAAAACAGGAAGTGCATTTCTAGTCATATAAAAAGGCAACTGAACAAAACGGGAACAAACCAAATAACTGAACATTTGTATAGATTGAGGTTCAAACCATTAAGATTCTCGGTTCTGCATTGGAGGCAGCATGAGAGATAAGCCATGCTTTCTCTTAACCAAACAGTACACTGTAAAAAGTGTCTGTTCATTAACAGTTCGTGTATTTTGTGATTCGCAAGTGCTTATTTAGAGTTGTGAATTGCATTATGGGATGTTGATCTGTGCTCTGTCGACTTTTGATGTTGAAAATTCAACTCTGCAGTTCAACAAAGTGACTTTCATTGACATTTCAGTAGTTTGTAATAATAAAATGGATAAGAAATAATATCTAGAGAAATAATTCTGTAAAATAGCAGAACATGTGCTGGCTGTTTATTGCAAGGTTTTTCTAGCGTAACATACAGGGAGTGCAGAATTATTAGGCAAGTTGTATTTTTGAGGATTAATTTTATAATTGAACAACAACCATGTTCTCAATGAAGCCAAAAAACTCATTAATATCAAAGCTGAATATTTTTGGAAGTAGTTTTTAGTTTGTTTTCAGTTTGAGCTATTTTAGGAGGATATCTGTGTGTGCAGGTGACTATTACTGTGCAGAATTATTAGGCAACTTAACAAAAAACAAATATATACCCATTTCAATGATTTATTTTCACCAGTGAAACCAATATAACATCTCAACATTCACAAATATACATTTCTGACATTCAAAAACAAAACAAAAACAAATCAGTGACCAATATAGCCACCTTTCTTTGCAAGGACACTCAAAAGCCTGCCATCCATGGATTCTGTCAGTGTTTTGATCTGTTCACCATCAACATTGCGTGCAGCAGCAACCACAGCCTCCCAGACACTGTTCAGAGAGGTGTACTGTTTTCCCTCCTTGTAAATCTCACATTTGATGATGGACCACAGGTTCTCTATGGGGTTCAGATCAGGTGAACAAGGAGGCCATGTCATTAGTTTTTCTTCTTTTAGACCCTTTCTTGGCCCAGTCTTGACGTTTCAGCTCGTGTGTCTTGTTCAGTGGTGGTCGTTTTTCAGCCTTTCTTACCTTGGCCATGTCTCTGAGTATTGCACACCTTGTGCTTTTGGGCACTCCAGTGATGTTGCAGCTCTGAAATATGGCAAAACTGGTGGCAAGTGGCATCTTGGCAGCTGCACGCTTGACTTTTCTCAGTTCATGGGCAGTTTATTTTGCGCCTTGGTTTTTCCACACGCTTCTTGCGACCCTGTTGACTATTTTGAATGAAACGCTTGATTGTTCGATGATCTCGCTTCAGAAGCTTGGCAATTTTAAGAGTGCTGCATCCCTCTGCAAGATATCTCACTATTTTTGGTTTATAAATATAAGCAATATCACTCTCGTAGCAGTGCGATATGGCTTTATTGCGGCACTGGTGGGAGGCGTGCGTTGACTTGAGGCCACAGGCTGAGTGCTTTAGTGTCCCACCAGTGCAATATACAGCCATATCACACTGCTATAAGTGTGATATAGCGTTTATACAACAGTTTGATGGCACAATCGTGCATATAAAAGAAAATCAAACACAGAGAGTCTAAAAATCCTTTTGTATGAGGAACTACTTTCTTCTGCCATTCATTCACATCTGCAGCTGACGTCAGAACAGCACAAGCCGTTACTACTTCACCAACGTCACTTTAGAGCTAGTATTTGAATGATTCTCTAGCGTAATGTCCAAAATGATGATAAAACAGGTGATTTTGCTGACATTTTAAGATTATGAGGCTGAACGACAAGAAATGCCATCCGTCTACAAAGATTTCTCAGTATTTCTCTGTTGCAATCGGGAGATCACAATAATTAACCCCGAAAAAGCCTAAGTAAAGCAAACACTGCCAGATTACTATGGTATAAATACAGCACTACAACATACAAAAGAGAGAGAGATCGACTTAGAATGTCACTTACCTGTTTTGTAATGATTTGATCAGCTGTAATTAGAAATTTACACTGAGTTTTTCTCTGCTAAGGACTTATTATGCGGTCTGTGTCGCCATCCGAATGTCAACCGTCTTTGCTCTGCTCAATGACGGGCTGATGGATGTCGACACGCTGAATCTCTGAAATTATAAATATTTTAAAATAGACACTATATATATATATCCTTATAAATAAACTGCTTAGTTGCAATCTAAACAATTACATTCTCGCTTAAAAGCCTCAAAAGTACATTATGTTGTCCAACAGCAGCAGTATTTGTCAAACTGTAGTGAGTTTATTCCTTTGCTTGTCGTGTGGGCGGAGTAATACACAAGGGTGAAGAGGCTGTACGAGTGCTGATATTTGCAGAATATCGCATGGCTATCAGCCATTCAGATTCGAGAACCAGACAGAAATTTTGTGTAATATATATATATATATATATATATATGTATTTATTTTTATATATATATTACACAAAATTTCTGTCTGGTTCTCGAATCTGAATGGCTGATAGCCGTGCGATATTCTGCAAATATCAGCACTCGTACAGCCTCTTCACCCTTGTGTATTACTCCGCCCACACGACAAGCAAAGGAATATTACATATATATATATATATATATGTATGTGTGTGTGTGTGTGTGTGTGTGTGTGTGTATATATATATATATAGATATATATATATATATAGATATAGATATAGATATAGATATATATATATATATATGTGTGTATATCTATCTCTATATATATATATATATATATATATATATATATATATATATATATATATATATATATGTATATGTGTGTGTGTGCTTGAATATATATGTACTCACTTAAAACAGTTGGGTTAATAATAACCCAACAGGTAACCCATAGATGGGTCAATTTGGCACCGACCTTCTGTTGGGTTATTTTAACCCAATCCATTGGGTTATTGAGGTTAACCCAACAGTTTGGGTTACAAAAATAACTAATTTGTTGGGTTATTTATTATAATAATAAATTCTTCTTCTTCTTATTATTATTATTATTATAGTAGTAGTCATCTTTATATGTAAATAAAAACACAGCTTTTAATACATTGGCAATGCTTTATTTAAATCCATGAATTTAGTGCCATTCTTGCAACAATAAACACCTGAGAGCAGTTTAGTTCATCCCCAAGCATCAGGACAAGAGGGTTCTGTGTCTGTTGCTCCTCCTCCTCTAAGTACTGAACAAAATACAAGTATACACACATGAATTAAATAATGTCCAAAATTTATTGTCATAAATAATGCACCTAGAGGTCGCAAATCAACAAATTCTTGTTTTGCCTCCTGGTATGAGGGCCGAACCATCTTGCTGCACAATCTGTATGGCATTGGAGAAAGGATCGCTGGCAGAGTTGTTGCACCATCTCCAAAGCGGGATCTCCAAGGCTGTCTTTATATTAAACAGAAAAAAACACAGTAATTAAACTCAAAACAAGCCCCTCATATCAAAGGTGAAATGCTACAAGTTGAGATTAAAACAGAGCTGTTATGCAGGATTTTCTCACCAGATGAAATGTTTACTTGAACTAGTAGACCCAAGGCTCTCTTCTCTTTTTTGCAATACGAGAGAATCCACAGTGATGCATCTCCCCAAACCTCAAAAAGTTTATATTTGGTGTGTGGGTATAAAATACCCGTCCTGAGCAATCTAAAAATAAACAAAAACAGCACTTAAATCCATGCCATACAAACAGTACACTGGATTTATTAAAGGGATATTTTACATAATAATAATAAAAAAATACAAAAATCGGTGAAACACCCATCCACTCATTCACACTCATACACTACGGCCAATTTAGTTTATTAAATTTACCTATACTGCATGTGTTTGGACTGTGAGGGACTTGCAAACTCCACAAAGCAATGCCTACTGACCCAGCTCCAGGCCTTGATGGATTCGCCTCTGCTGCTCCTACCTCTCCATGTACCAAATGATGTTTGCTCCGACCTTAAAACAGAAATTTTAAATTGTAAATTTGCACATGTATGCAGGACCAAATAACAACAAAAATCATGTACTTACCCAGTTTAGCAATAGAGAAAAGATAACTGGAAGGTTGCAAGTGGTCATCTCCAGGGGTACAGATAGAGAGAGAACAAAAAAAACTATGAAACTACGCACTTTTAGCTGCAGGATTAGTCTTTTATGCGAGTTCTTAAGGTGCATCACATTTGCAAATTTGTTGGGCAAATAAGATCTATTTTACATGGTCAATTGTGCACTGATGTTCATCAGTGTGCTTAATTCTCATGCCCAGAAACTTGCAAAAAAGAGTCAAACGCTTGATGACAGATTTCTACTGAAATAACTGGAACCTGTCTGTAAATTGTCATAACGCAATAATTAATATAAACAGTTTAATGTCTGTAATATCTCAATTTATTTGGTCAAATGTTCCAGGAGTGGAGTTCTGAAATGTCTGAACTGTGCTTTGACTCTATATCAGTCATCTATACTTACCTGTGGCCTCATGCCTGATACAGAGACTAATACCAAATTCACACTTAAATAAGGCACAGAAACACTTTTGAAAGAGGCATTTGAGTCTTTACACACTACCAGTGCTGTTCAGAGATGTAGAAATGCATTTACAGAAGAATTGCAAATGTATAATTTGATTTTAAGAAATATGGTGACGTAAAGACACTTTTACAGTGTATGATATTGCTTAAGTGTGTGTATCGGTACATTTTTTACATCATGTAAATATTACAAAATACAGAGCTGTTGTTTTCTCACCTTTCTCAACAAGATTATCAAGGAGATTCAAAGCTCGCTCTGTCCAGAGCAACCTACAATGAACAAACAAAAAGAAAAAAAAAGAAAAAACACAAATTAGCATGAGCTGACAGACAACATTTATTAGTTCAGTGGTCACAGTATCACTAAAATCTCACCTGATTTGAAAACTGGGCAAGGACAATGTTTGAGGGCTTTGTATTATTGTTTATTAGCATATATTACTACTATTATTATACAAAGATAACAGATGTTACAATTCATATATATATATATATATATATATATATATATATATATATATATATATATATATATATATATATATATATATATATATATATATGGCTTATATTTAACTGTTGTATGCCATATATAACTGATTAAACATTTCTATTAGCATTTAACATTATCAGGATGTGGTTTCATCTCTGTAGGTTAGTATAAGATGTAGGGAAAATGCAAATTTCAGGGCCTTTAATATAGTACACACAAACAGTAATAATAACATTTAACTTTCAATAGTTCATAATCAAGTACCTTGAAATGGATAATGAATCCTCTTCGAATAAAATATATTATAGCAAGCTTCTGCTCTGGTCCAGGATAACTTCCTCATGATGACTACAGTCTACAGCAATCCATTCAGCGCCCTCTAGCGGCGAATAATAGCCAATAGTAATATAATGCTCCGATTTCGTACTTCTTGGGAAAACCAGCAACTTCCTGAACAAAATGTAGCATATATATGTGTCCATATTAGCATTTAGATGTTACAGTATAGTTTCCTAGCGATAGGACAGTGTTTTTTTAAGACAACATACCTTAACCAAGACTGCACGTGACTCCGGGTTGATGTCTCCGCTGGGTCCTAAAGGCGAGAATAACGGCGGAATATCTCAAATATGTGTATAATTTCCTCCAAAACAGCTGTAGAGATGAACCAATGACTGTATAAAGATGAACACGGAGGTAGAGAAAGCGTTTTTATCCGCATATACATCGGCTATGAAGCGCGCGCATTTATCATCAATAATTAAGAGTCCAGGTGAAACGGATATAAAAAACACGACACGGAGAGGCAATTTGATCAAACAAAATAACATTAACTTACTGCGTTAGAGCTTAAATAAACTTTATAACGCACAAACAACATCACGTACGCATATTAATACAGCTTTGTCTGTGTCTGTTCTGTTAAATCAGTTGACTGTTGAAATTAAAAAATTGTAACCCAACTGGTTGAGTTATTAAAATAATAACCCAATAAAGGTTTAAAATAACCCAACAAAGCACCAAATATTTTTAACTCAATCATTGGGTTAAGTTAATAACCCAACGTTTTTTAGAGTGTATGTATGTGTATATGTATGTACTTGTGTATGCGCACACGTGTGTACTGTATATATGTGTACAATACATGCATGTGTGGGCTGTTTGTGTGCATGTGTAAGTGTTACTGTGTTTGCATGAATGTGTGTGTGTGTGTGTGTGTGTGTGTGTGTGTGTGTGTGTGTGTGTGTGTGTGTGTGTGTGTGTGTGTGTGCTTGAATATGTATGTACTGTGTGTGCGTGTATGTGTGTGTGATGGTCTGATCATTTCCTGCTGTTAATGAAGGTGTTGGTAGCGATCACCTCAGTGACATGGCCACTATGTGAAAAAGAACCAGATGGCCTGTGTGTGTGTGTGTGCGCGTGTCTGCAGTAATGCTCCAAAGTGCTGCAGCACACAAACTGATTAATGTTACAGGCAGCGTAGGGGTGTTTTATGAACACAGAATGGGACTGCTACATCAAGCCGTGTGGTAATCCTCACGTGCGTGTACATGCGCATGCGGTGTGAAGAGAGAGTGTGTTCTACTCAGCTGCAGTGCGGGGGCTGCGGGGGCGTCGCTGCATATCAAACAGGGAAACACTCGACTTCAGAGCGAGCGAGGGAGGGCGGGGGATGCCGGAGAGAGGCGAGGGGTAACCCTCCTTTTCCAGGCAAGGGATTCCACCACTGCAGTAATCATCAGCGGCTCCTGCAGTCTCTCTCTGTGCTGCACATTTCTCACACGTCTTTCCCCCAGAAATCCTTTCATCTGACTCCAGTCTTCAATTTGAATGACGATTTCTCTCTCTCTCTCTCTCTCTCTCTCTCTCTCTCTCTCTCTCTCTCTCTCTCTCTCTCTCTCTCTCTCTCTCTCTCGCTCTCTCTGAACTGATGCTTTTTTTCAATTCTAAAGTAGGACTGATAACATCTTGCATTAATGTAGAGGATGGTTTTTATAGAATGGTTTATTTATCAAATGTATGGTATTTATTTTACCGTGTTTTTGTCATGCTAACGATCTAAACATCCATCTTTAAGTATCAGCAGTTTGCAAATCTCTGCTTTATATACATTTAATTCTCCTTCTATACACACATACATGCGCACAAACATACATGAAGTGCACCACTTAACAAAAGCCTTGTCGCCTATCCAAGTTTTAGGAACAACAAATAATAACTCGACTTCTAGTTGATCATTTGGTATCAGAAGTGGCTTATATGAAAGGCAAAGGCCTCTAGATTATGCTTATTTTACCAAAATAAAATGATCATGATTTTTAATGATTTAATTAGGACAGTAAGGTCTGACTTTGCTTAGACAAAAGTCTTGTCACTTAACAGAAATAATGTCCAGTATAGAATATAAAGTCATGTTGCAGTGGAAACAGAATGAATATTGTGTCTGACTCCATCATGAGCTTGGAGGACTGCATCATACATCTCTGCAATGACTCAAATCACTTATTAATAAAGTCATCTGGAATGGCAAAGAAAGCGTTCTTGCAGGACTCCCAGAGTTCATCAAGATTCTTTGGATTCATCTTCAATGCCTCCTCCTTCATCTTACCCCAGACATGCTCAATAATGTTCATGTCTGGTGACTGGGCTGGCCAATCCTGGAGCATTTTGACCTTCTTTGCTTTCAGGAACTTTGATGTGGTATACATTATGTAAATAATATATACAGTTGAAGTCAGAATTATTAGCCCCCCTGTTTATTTCCCCCCCCAGTTTCTGTTTAACAGAGAGCAAATTTCTAAACATAATAGTTTTAATAACTCATCTCTAATAACTGATTTATTTTATCTTTGTCATGATGACAGTAAATAATATTTTACTAGATATTTTTCAAGACACTTCTATACAGCTTAAAGTGACATTTAAAGGCTTAACTAGGTTAATTAGGTTCCCTAATAAGGTAATTAGGCAAGTTATTGTATAATGATGGTTTGTTCTGTAGACTATCGAAAAATGTATATAGCTTAAAGGGGCTAATAATTTAGTCCTTAAAATGGCTTTTAAACAATTAAAAACTGCTTTTATTCTAGCCGAAATAAAACAAATAAGACTTTCTCCAGAAGAAAAAATATTATCAGACATACTGTGAAAATTTCCTTGCTCTGTTAAACATCATTTGGGAAATTTTAAAAAAAAGATTCAAAGGGGGGCTAATAATTCTGACTTCAACTGTATGTAATATGCAATCAATATAATTATCTCTAAGACAACAACAAACTCTGTAATGCATCGAATGTCATTCCAGCACTGTAAATGCTAGCGCTCTTGGTTTTTTTCTGCAACCTCGCTGCGCGTGCATCCTGAATGTTTACAAACATGGTAATTCCTCTATGGGTTGATTACCGCTCCAGTCTTCTTCCGTTAACTATTTTATCATGTACCGCCCCAATCCCGTGATTAAAAGCACCAGGGGCCACCCCTTGCTCTTAAATGTGAGTCTGTTCTGTGCGTTCGCTTTGCTTAGGCATGAAAACACTTTGAAATAAATATAAAAACGGCGGGATTCCCTTCCTTTTCATTACAGGTGCCTACTCTTCTTCAAATGCAATCCTCAAAACAGTCATATAGCGGTGCGTAAATGTCAGCTGACGACGCGCTCCATAGTGATAAATAGACGCTGTTTCCCAAACGGATTCTGTACACACGATTTGAAGCGGAGCGAAAGTCTGGGTTTTGGGTGCATGTTTAAACAGACATATACACATAATTAATAATAATAATATCTAAAGATGTCGATCTTGGTGGGGTTTTTTTTTTCAAACACAACTAATTTCGTCCTAAATGAGCATAAAATGTTAGGAAAGCAATCGAATGCTTTCTTTATAACGTTAGATGTGTGCATTTTAAAGTGACAGCTCTGTTATTTAATGTAATCAAACGATTAAAATCTACATAAATAAGAGATTCATTCGTTGCTCTTTAATCAGAATGTGTAAGATATACAGTGAAGAAACGATTAATAAGATTTAATAACTTGATTTTATTTCATTATAATAGCTATTAATTTTATTAAGCTGAGCTGTTTGCTAATTTATTTGCTGCTAATGTATACTATTTGTTTTTTCTTTTGTAAATAATACTAATAATAAAACATTACTGACCGTTTAATTGTTTATATACAATGAAATGACTCCAAATCAACATATAGTAGTATGTTCAGTATATTCCCTTATTATGGTGGGCATATCCCTTATTTTCACATCCCAATGTTGACAGGTATGATACAGTCTAGTCCATACCTGCCAACACTCCCGTTTTTCCCGGGAGTCTCCCGTATTTCAGACCCGTCTCCCGTATTGTTCCATCTCCCGGAATTCCCCCGCCCCCCGCTCCTCAGCATTTTGGTACAGTCCGGGCTGAAACTTGGTGCTTGTGCTCTTCCGGTCACGCGCTACAGATCGCACGCCCCCATCTCCCCAAACCTCTCACCCCTCCCACTCCCCGCTCTTCAGTTTGCGCCAGTGTTGCCAACTTAGCGACAAATTTTCAAAAGAGCAACTAGCAACAAATCTATCGACTTTTTTGTGTGTTACTGGCGATTTTTATAGACTGCCGTTTGTCCATTACTGTACCGTCCCTACTCTTCTCAACGAGCTGCGGGTGATGCCGCCGGCCCCTCCCCTGCAGCGTGAGAGCAGAGCACCTCTCAGCGTACCGACGGCAAATGATTTAGAACAGGTGGCAGTTTGAAGGTATTTCCCTTGTACAGTCAACCCGATCTGCTTCTCCTTTATTTTAACAATTTAATTTGACCGTTTATTCTTGTTGCACAATCAGAGATGTTTTAAGTGAGAGTTTCAGAACTTGTTGTTATTACGTCTGAGAGATTACTGCAAATTCCCTACTCATCTATAATGATGTACTGTATTCAAACAGCAATAAATTTAGTTAAATTGACAAACTTACATAAAGCGTAGTGCGAATATAAAATACCCCATTTATTAACCATAGGCTGTTAAACAAACAGAAATGGTAGAACGCGATGACGTCAGTAATATGCAAATTAGCGTATGACGTAATACCCCTGGGGGGTGGGGGGTCTCCCGGAATTTACGAACTAAATGTTGGCAGGTATGGTCTAGTCGCATAAGTTCAAAGATTTTAATTGATCCGCAGGTCAAATCGGATGCGAATTTTCTACATACGGAGATGATCGGAGCTCAACCAAGCTCCCGGACTACTCTCCATTGGAAATTAATAGTTTCCAGTCTGTCCCTTGTTGTTTGTGGTGTACAGTGGAAAGGCGGCTTATGGAGCGAAAAGTGCAGTCCCGCCACGGCTTTACAGTTATAACATCACCATGATAATCAGCCATAATGCTGAAGTGGCCCTCAGTGAAAATGAGTTTCGACACCCATGATTTAAACAAAGCACACTTGAAGTGAACTCCTCGAAAATGTCCATCTGAAAGAAACCATCAAATGCTAAAGAGCCGGAGTGAATGCACGAGTGTGTCCTGCATTATTAGCTCTTCATCTGTCTGCCTTCAGCTCTCCGTCTGCCTGAATGACATTGATTCTGCGGGTGCTGTGCTATCGACTGGCCCGCTGCTGAATATTTCAGTCACCGAAGGGAGCTTGCTGCGAGGATGGGAGGGGGTTTTCTGGTTCCCCGTCTTCACTTCATCCCTGCTGCACATGACAATACTCTCTTTTTCAAGACACACACACACACCGCCGCCATTCATTTAATCCAACACAAGCTGTTCTCTTGTAATAACCGGAGACGCGGCGTACATTCATTCCTCACAGTGCGGAACGATGAGAGTCGTGATGTGTTTATTTGCGAGAATCCTCTGTTGCTTCACATTCAATTCGTATGCTGACAGATTGGATGAAACTATTTCTTTTGCCTGTGTCCCTGTGGAGTCAATGGCATGAGTACGTTTACCTGGACAACCAATACTCTGATTTTAATATAATAAAGACAATACTCTGATGTAAACAGCGATTTTATTTATTTATTTATTTTTTTTGATGACATCAAACTAAACAGAAATTTAATTAAGATGTGGGATATTCCCATTTTAGTCACATTATTGAAGTGCAGTACAGACTCCTTAATCAAACTATTACCATTTTGTAGTACTTTCCATTACATTTTGCGACAGGACGCGCACACAGCAGTTTGCCAACAAACAAATGAGAATGACTGCGTCTGAAATCGCCTACTACTCAGTAGGTACTGCATTTGAATTTACTACTGGACCGTAGTACCTACTCACGTCAGTTGTTGCTTCACTCCCATTCATGGGGCCCTATCATACGTGTATGGTAATTTCAGTGTATTTATGACCATTTGCATTTGTATAATCTTATTATTATTATTATTATTATTATTATTATCAGTATTATTTATTATATTTATATTTGTTTTAATAAAAACGAGTGTAGATTTGTCCACCTGTCAGGCTTTGGAGACGTCTGCATCACCATATGGGGCATAAGAATAGGACGCGTGTTTGGATATAACTCCACACTTCATTATTATTGTTCATTTATTTGTTTGCTGGAAATTTAGAAATAGTTTTGAAGCAAATCTTTGCGCTTGACAAGCAAAATGAAATACGTAGGCTAATCGATGTCTTCAGTGGAGTGAGTATAACAACGTTTCCTTACTCCACGAAAGTAAAGGAGTAAAGAGCAAAAGTAAAGAGGCTGAATGGAGGAGTCTCGTTCTTTATTCTTGCGCTGCAGATGCTCTGTTTAACTGTTTTCTCGCTAGTGAAGTGTTCAGTTTATCCACTTGCAATGTCCGGCATGTAAATTGCAAATGCGCCATGGCACAACGCAACTGACTCTTAGGCCCCGTTTACACTAATGCGTTTTTGTTTTAAAACGCATAAGTTTTGCTACGGTTACGCCATCCGTCCACACTACGCCAGAGTTTTCGAGCCCCAAAAACGGAGCGTTTTGAAAACGCTGGACAGGTCGTTTCCTTCTAAAACGCTGCTGCTCCGTCTCAGTGTGTATGGAGAAAAACGGAGACATCTGAAAACGGAGGCGTGGCTGTTGAGATTCACTACCTGATTGGGGCTTTTGGGTCATTGCGTATCCTTCCCTTATTTGTCAAGCCCCTATCACATGACTATAACGCTACCGGAAGACGGCAGACCAGCCTTCACTGTAAACAACAACATGGACACAGAAATGGGAGCGTTGTTTGCACTATTGTCTGTTTTAGGTGCCATTGTGCAGTTAAACTCTGCCTTTTTTACTACAGCAGCTGCATATATTCGCTAGAGGCAAGCTATTGTTCGAGCACTCGGTAATCGCTCACGTTCATCGTTCAACCAGCGTTTGTTGACTAACAAAAACCAAATGCCGAGCGAGACACATGCTTCCTGTTTATACTTGAACGCGCATGCCCAGAGTGTGCGAATGGTCACGTGATATACGTTTTTTGGTGGAGTGGTGTGGACGGAGATAAGTTTAGAAACGCTAGATGAAACGCTAGTGTGGATGCGGATCGTTTTTGATCTAAAACGCCGTTTCAAAACAAAAACGCATTAGTGTAAACGGGGCCTTAAAGGGAATGGGAGATGAGACTCTGATAACTCATTAAGAGAATAAACACAATTCTGTTAAACCATGCGCCGGGGCACAGAGCGTATTTTTTCAATAGCAAAAGTAGATTCAGACACACACTTAATACTTTTGCGCCTAGATCATTAAAATAGAGGCCATGAATTCTGGGATAGCGTAGCGTCCATCCGATGCGCACTTCACAATCTCGCCGGAAGTAGTAGGTCATCCAGGTACTTCTCGCATACTGTTTTTCGAATTCTATGAATTATGAATGGTTACTACCTAGCTTGCATACTGTATTTAGCGTACTATATAGTATGGTAGTATGCGATTTCAGACACAGCCATAGGCTTCAAGCAAGAGAGCACATTTTTGGGGTGAGCGGGAAACGATGACTATGCTGAGAATTCTGGAAGAAATGGACATTATGTAGTATCTTCGAGTTTGTCGCGGGGGCATGAATGAAAAATTAGTGAATAAAATGGCAGAGCCATTGGTGGAGAATTTGTATCATCTGTTTGCACGCATAGTGTGAGAAATTAAAAGTTTTCACAACACAGTTGAAGTTGCCGTAAAATGAAAAATGAAAAACTGTACAAAAGCACGCACATCCCTCTTAACTGGGTGCTCAGGCAAAAAACGCAACAGGTGCAAAATTATAAATTCAACCAAGGCGGCAACACCAAAGCTCCAAAAATACAAATTTATTAAATTAAAAAGGCTGACACAAAGCGTGTTACGTTTCGAGCCACACGGCTCTTCATCAGATTTTTGGAGCTTTGGTGTTGCCGCCTTGGTTGAATTCGTAAAATGAAAAATGAACTGGCTAAAGTCACATATGGTTCCATGCAGGGCCGAAGCAAGCTGAACGAGGCAAACGACGCCGCTGCCCTCACTAATGAAGTGAAGAGGGGGCCGGGTGGGTTGGTGGTCGTGGTTGAAATTGCTTGGGTTCCTGTTGTGGACTAAAGTGAAGAGCCAGGGGGGAGGAGAGTTTGGGTTGCCGCTGACGCCACCCTGACTTCTCTGCCGCCCAAGGTGGCCACCTAGGTTGCCTCTATGGATGCACCGGCTCCTGGTTCCATGACAAACACAAACTGTTGTTGTGTAAAATGCCGGAGGAAACTAGCGTAGAATGCTGACGTAATGACGGTAATCGAACTATGTACTGTAACATGTAAAACTGTATCATAAACAGCTTAATCATATTATTGTCTTATTCAGATTAAGGCAAATCATTAGATTACTGATGTCCATGTGAACATAGTCACTGTCAGAGTATACTCAAAAAAATGACTTGCTGGTTGTTCAAACTACGCATTTAAAATGAGTTGAAACAACACAATTCTTAAGTTTTTATCATAATTGTTTTATGTTTAATTTGGTTAAATTGGTAAAAACGGCCTAATCAGTTTGTGTCGGGACAACATGAGGGAATTGTGTGGAACCCTGCATTGTTTACAGTGTGTTCTGAATAATAACTGGTTCTTCATTCTCTGCATGGTCTTGCTGCAGAGTGGAGCTTTGTGTTATTCCCAGTGCTCAAGAGAGGACCTGATTGAAAACAGCGGTGGTGGTCTTAAGTGCTGACAAATCGTAAAGCGTAAGTGTGTGGGTGTAACTGTACTAACTGTAGCATCTGATCACGGCACTAATCTAATCACTGTTTGGGGTTCACCTCACGCTGACTGACTAATACAGGAGCATTATGACAGTACACACACTGTGACGCTGCTGGGTGTGTGTATTAGTTTAAGCTGAGTTATGAGGGACCAAATGTCACCGTCTAAAATTGCATAATACTCGAGTAGATGCTACGTCTTAACTTGAATTTACTTCATAATCTTTAGAAAATGGAGTTCTGTATAGTATGATTATGAGTCCATTCAGAGGCGACACTGTGGCTCAGTGGTTAGCACTATCTTGCCTCACAGCAAGAAAGTCGCTGATTCAAGTCCTGGCTGAGTCAGGCATTTCTATGTGAAGTTTGCATGTTGTTGTGGGTTTCCTCAGGGTGCTCTGGTTTTCCCCACAGTCCAAACACATGCGCTATAGGTGAATTGAATAAACTAAGTGTGTGAATGCAAGAGTGTATGGGTGTTTCCCAGTACTGGGTTGCAGCCGGAAGGGCATCCGCTGTGTAAAACATATGCTGGATAAGTTGGTGATTCATTCCAATTCAATTCAATTTTTCAATTCACCTTTATTTGTATAGCGCTTTTACAATGTAGATTGTGTCAAAGCAGCTTCACATAGAAGATTTAGTAAATTGAAACAGTGTCAGTTCAGTTTTCAGAGTTTAAGTTAAGTTCAGTTTAGCTCAGTTCAGTGTGGTTTAATAATCACTACTGAGAGTCCAAACACTGAAGAGCAAATCCATCGATGCGCAGCTCTACAGATCCCGAACCATGCAAGCCAGTGGCGACAGCGGTGAGGAAATAACTTCACCAATTGGCGAACGTGAAGAATTTAAAAAACCTAGAGAGAAACCAAACATCAAACGTCTTGTGCAGAGTTGCAGTCTAGGCGCCAGAAGCTGGAGAAAGCTGGACTTCAGCGAAGACTCGTCTGTCCTTAGAGCGTCACAGGAATCAGTCTCATGCTCTCCACTCCTCCATGACCACCACAGCAGCTGCTCAGGATACGGCCTGGTCCAGGATTATTAAAACCTAGGATCATCTCGTCGCTGGTCTTGGATCGCATCAGTGGCGCTGCATAGTCTGAGGGCCTCGGGATGAGTATCCCCAGGTGGAAATAGAGAATAAAGAGAATAATTAGCGTAGCTACTGTTCATAGGGTATATAAACGAGATTCAAAAACCTGTGTGGGGCACACTCATGCGTCATACCGCTAAGTGATGCACTGAGTTATGCTTTGCTGAAAAGATCTAGTTTTGAATTGCGAGAGCGTGTCTGAGCCTCGGACATTATCAGGAAGGGTTTTCCAGAGTTTAGGAGCCATAAATGAGAAGGCTCGACCTCCTTTACTCGACTTTGTTATTCTAGGTACTACCAGAAGCCCTGAGTTTTGAGATCTTAAAGAGCGAGTTGGATTGTAGCGAGACAGAAGGTTGGTTAGATAAACAGGATCTAGATTATTTAAAGCTTTATAGGTAGGAAGCAATTGTTTATAATCAATACAAAACTTAACAGGCAGCCAGTGTAAGGAGGATAAAATTGGGGTGATATGATCATATTTTCTAGATCTGGTAAGAACTCTGGCAGCTGGATTTTGTACTAGCTGAAGTTTGTTAATAGAGGATGCTGGGCAGCCAGCAAACAGAGCATTACAGTAATCCAGCCTAGAAGTCATAAAAGCATGGACTAGCTATTCTGCATCTGATATGCATAGCATACTTCATAACTTAGCAATATTTCTCAGATGAAAGAAGGCAGTTTTTGTGACATGGGATATATGATTTTCAAAAGTTACCACATTCCAGTGTGGTGAATAAAGGGACTAAGTTGAAGAAAAAATGAATGAATGAATGAATTTTTTTTTTTGCGATTACAATTTACTAGTGTTAATTAGTTTATTATATTTGTTCAGTATTTTGTTTCGTATTTAGTGGACAGGGCTGCAGCATTGCCTACATAGATCTCAATCTCTGTTAAAGTTAATCTTAGACTGACTGCTTAAGGCTGGAATGAAGTCAGCATTGTTGACAGCTGACTGGCACAGCTGTAGTAAGAAGGACAGAGAAGCACAGAGAAGAGTGAGTGTAAGAATAAACTGCAGTGCTGAAAAATAAAGATTACTGAGGCCTCTGTTAGAGAATTCAATTCAATTTAACCATACATGTTTATGATAATGTAGTGTTATTTCTTGTAAACTTAAAACTTTTAAAAATTGTGCTTCATTTGCATAAAGTAGAAGGATTCTCAACTTTGTCGCATCTCTTAACACATCCGGTCACCACAATCGCTGTCATTTGCATAGCCGGAGGTCGCTGAAAGTCGCTCGCTCTCCATTGAAATGTCCATAGTGTGAATGTGGCATTAGTGGCAGAACTAATCAGTCGGTGTGTTTCAGAGACGAGCCTCGTGAATTCAAAACTAAAGCCAAACTGTGAACTGAAACTAACAGGATCTCATGTTCTAGACGAGAAATAACAAGTCTTATTTTAGTCAAACTAGTTCAGCATCTACTGAACTAGTTCTAAAGTAATAAAGTAAGCAACACTATGATCTACAATAGTCAACATTCGAAGTGAATCAAAAATGTTTTTCAAAACTGTCCTAGGATGAGAATGGGTGCCGTTTAATAGTTTTAGGACAACTCTGATGAAAGGTGATGATCCACATCAAATGTTGACTACTATACTGTAGACTCTAAGTTTGATTCTTCTCAATTTCTCAAGTGAGTAAATCATTTATTTATTTTTACTTGATATGATCAGCTTGTTGCGTGCACGTGTTTCTACTTGCCTTGATTTTTTTTTTCAGCAGATGGATTATGTTATTATTTTCAGATGAATAAATGTAATCTAATTCTAATTTCTAATCAGCCAATCACATAGCAGCATCAACTCAATGCATGTAGGCATGTAGACATGGTCAAGACGATCTACTGCAATTAAAACCGAGCATAAGAATGGGGAAGAAAGGAGATTTAAGTGACTTTGAACGTGGCATGGTTTTGGTGCCAGACGGGCTGGTCTGAGAATTTTAGAAACGGCTACAACTGAGGTCTGCAGAAGAGCATCTCTGAACACGTCCAAGCTTGGGGCGGATGGGCTACATCAGCAGAAGACCACACCGGGGGCCACTCCTGTCAGCTGAGAACAGGAAACTGAGGCTACAATTCACACAGGCTCACCAAAATTGTACAATAGAAGATTGGAAAAACGTTGCCTGGTCTGATGAGTCTCGATTTCTGCTGCGACATTCGGATGGTAGGGTCAGAATTTGGCGCCAAAAACATGAAAGCATGGATCCATCCTGCCTTGTATCAACGGTTCAGGCTGGTGGTGGTGTAATGGTGTGGGGGATATTTCTAGGCACACTTTGAGCCCATTAGTACCAATTGAGCATTGTGTCAATGCCGTGGCTTACCTGAGTATTGTTGCTGACCATGTCCATCCCTTTATGACCACAGTGTACCCATTTTCTGATAGCTATTCCAGCAGGATAATGTGCCATGTCATAAAGCGTGAATCATCTCAGACTGGTTTCTTGAACATGACAATGTGTTCACTGCACTCAAATGGCCTCCACAGTCACCAGGTCTCAATCCAATAGAGCATCTTTGGCATGTGGTGGAATGGGAGATTGGCATCATGGATGTGCAGCCGACAAATCTGCAGCAACTGCGTGATGCATGTCAATATGGACCAACATCTCTGAGGAATATTTCCAGTACCTTGTTGAATCTATGCCATGAAGGATTAAGGCAGTTCTATAGGCAAAAGCATGTCCCGGTACTAGTAAGGTGTACCTAATTAAGTGGCCGTTTAGTATATATATATTAACCAACCTTGTTAAGATTTGTAGTGTTTATCTTTACAACCAACCTCTACCTCAATACACTTTTAATCATTTGAAATATGATACAATTTCATATGAGAATAACTCAGAATAAGTATTTAAATATTACCTAAATGTTGGGATGGTGGTATAATAAAGAAAAGACGTCAATAAAAGAATCAACAGTTTGAACGAAAACTTTAATAGTCCTGTGAAGTGCTTTGTAATGTGCATTTTTGTTCAATGTGTGATGTAATTTGAACTGAAACATAAAGACAGAGTGGGACATCTAGTAGCCCCTCCCCCCTTAAAAAAAAACTGCCAATAGTATTTCACTTTATCACTGCTCTGCCAGTGAGAATGGTTGAAGGGGCGGGACGTGTCAAATACTAGAGAGCATTTGATTGGTCAGGAGATTTGATGCCAATTTTGAGCACTCTAGCTTATAGCAGTGTTGCCAGACGTACGATAATTATCGTACTTGTACGATAATTTCGACCTCTGTACGATGTACGATCAATAATGAAAATAATCCTATAATGTACGATAATTTCAGAAATGTATGGCATTTAAAATGAGTTTCATTGTAATCTTAGGGCTTCTATACTTATTGATAGCTGCATCTTCTGTCTACTGTCTGTGACAGGAGAAGGTGGAGTTAGACACGTTTTCTATCATCTTACGTTACATCTCAGCCAATCAACGTGGAGAATGGCTCTCTCTCACGAGTTAACGTTCCTGCTGCGCGAAATTTTGCCAGATTTTTTTGCATTTCGGCGGGTTTTGGATAGTTTTTGGGCTGGAATCAGTCAGCTACATCTGGCAACACTGGCTGCGCGCGGCCGTGCATCAGTCGTTTTCAAGTTGAGGTTAATCGTTTAAGCAGTAAAGTTTTAGCAGCAAAGTAGTGCTGAAAAGGAAGGTGAGAAGGACAGGGGAGTTTGCCCTTGATGTTCTCGTTTTTCCCCATTCAAATGCTTCACGTGAACGTGTTTTTCCAAAGTAAATCTCATCAAAACAAAGTCACGAGATCGGCTCATTACAGATCCTCTGGATGGGCTCGTGGTGCACACCTCAGACTAGTGTGTTAAAAATTCGGGAGGGTGCTCTGCTTTCAAGCCAACCAGCACTATGTCGCGCTCCATGAATCCCTCAACATCTGACAACACACGCAGTTATTCAATGACAGAGACTCGGAGGTGGAGTTTGAACCTTCCCACTAAGGTACGCCTAGTTTTTTTTACAAAATGTGGTAATTTGCACGTTGTGTCAAAACGCTATTTTTCTAGATAATAGCTGTATACTCTACGTTTGACTTGTGTACGATAATTTTCCTCCAAATACGATAATTTTGAGGTTCTGGTACGATACTTTCACATTTCCAATCTGGCAACACTGGCTTATAGATATCTATATGACTAATATACTAAGGCCCAATCCCAATTCTAACACTTAGCCCTTCCCCTTACATTTTGCACGTTCCCGTGAAGGGGTAGGGGTGTCCCAATTCTCTTTAGCTTGAAGGTGTAGGGCTAAGGAGAAGGGCCAAAATCATGTCAGGTAACTTTATATATCTAAAAAAAAAAAAAGGACTTTTGTGCTTGCCCTCAAGTCTCATTCTGCAGCTTTAAACATGTTTGGTAATAATCTTTTACTTGATAGTAAAGGGTAAATTACATTTGTTTGAAATGACAAAGATTGAGAAATTTCACCTTGCATGCTAGGTCAATGCTAGCAGCTGCTGTAGCTTCTAGCCTTTCTCCAGATGATTGTAGCTGCTTGGAAACATTGAATTCTGACAGGCTGTTAAAATCCTGTTCTCCTTGACTTCCAAAAATGTGTAAATTAGAGTTCTATCAGAGGTGATTTCATCTGGCACTTACTGAAGCACATTCATGTGCAGATCGAGAGAATCAGACGCTCCATGAACTGTTTTGTGTTCATCTGACACTTGACTTTACTGTATGTGTGTTGGGGAAAACTAATGACTGTTGTTCTAGTGTAATGCCCCTGACACCTCTCCACATTTCCAGCCGTAATAATGAAAGCCGACATCACCCTCTGTGGAGGGATTGGCTTGTTATCTCTTCATTACTAATTAATGACAGTCCCCATCTGAAATCTGCATTGAAGCAGCTGTCAGAGAACTGCGGGCGACCTTCAGTCTCTTTTCCCCCTCGGGTCTGACCCGTTCACTCATTAAACACCTCACACCTCTGCGCTGTCTGTCAGCAGAGTCATTTACCATGTTAGGACTGCGCTCATCATTGTGTGTCTGATTGACACTGCCATTGTATTTGGGCATTTAGTGGTGTTTAATCGGCATATGACAGTCAAAGTGATGGTTGGGGCTTCAAATCATGCGGACCAATGACTTCTAATTGACATTGTTGTGATAAACACTCTAAATAGACCTTCAATAGTTCATCAGGACGTCAGGTTGAACTCTAATAAATTAGACTTAAGACTATTGGTTGTTTTCAGAAATATTTTTTGTTGTTATGGTTGACAGTCTCTTCACATTCTGATAGAATTGAAATTTAAACTACTAGGGTAAGTGATCTAAATGTATTTATATGTATTCTGGGTAAGGTGAAGGACCTAAAAATGTTTCTCCAATCACAATATTTGGGTAGAACCTTAGGTTAGGTCAACCTGTCAGGCAGGCGACAGTAAAACGGGTACAAACTGAAGCCTGAGGGTAATTCAAAGGGCATAGTCAAAAACAGGCTAATGGTCAGGACAGGCGGCAAAACAACATAAACGGTAAACAAGGCAATGGTCAAAAACATGACAAGACTAGACAAGGGTAACGCTTTGTAATGTTCATGGGAAAACAAGACTCAGCCCTGTGTGTGAGAATGAGAGGTGTATTTATAGTCCATTTAATCAGTCTTTCTGAGCTACAACTGTGCAAGTAATCAAGAGTGATCCGGAAATGGTGTATGTGAGGGGCCTGATGGGAAATGTAGTTCGTTAATGTGGCATATGTGTACCCTGCTGAAAAATCCAGCTTAAACCAGCCTAAGATGGCTGGCTGGTTTTAGCTGGTTGACCAGCCTGGTTTTAGACGGGTTTTGGCCATTTCCAGGCTGGTTTTCAGCCATTTCCAGCCTGGTCTTAGCTGGTCAGGCTGGGAGTTGACCAGCTAAAACCAGCTTGACCAGCCAAAACCAGCTATGTCCAGCTTAAACCAGGCTGGTCAAGCTGGTTTTAGCTGGTTTAAGCTGGTCATTTTCCAGCCTGACCAGCTTAGACCAGGCTGGAAATGGCTGGAAACCAGCCTGGAAATGACCAAAACCCCTCTAAAACCAGGCTGGTCGACCAGCTAAAACCAGCAAACCAGCATAGGCTGGTTTAAGTTGTTTTTTTTCAGCAAAGTAGTTCTTCAGCAATCTGCAAATGCTAGATCGCTGATCATCATAACACCGCAACAGAGCTGCTTTTCCACTATTGGGCCAAATGGTTCTGTCAGCATGGAAACAGTTTAATTTTCCACTGTGGTGCTGATAATTGAACTCTATATGAAAAGAAATGCAATACAAATGCGTCAGCCGTTGCTTTGTAAGTGTAACTTATACAGCGATATGGATGATAACAATATATTTCTGTTTTTAGGACTCCTTTTTTCTGATATTTACTAAAAAATGAACGTATGAATAGATAGTGCTCTTCAGCCTAGCCAGCTATGGAGAAACTGGCAGTAAGTCGTGTACCCCGCCATCCTGTGTCAACTATACACTCATGTCGGACAAAGTGCTTGTCTTCATGTACACATCAACAGAGTCAAGCACACTGTTACCATAGAAGAAATATTATTACACACTGAAAAGTTTTGCTTGCTACACAACTAAAAGCGTGCTAGATACCCTGCTGAAAAATCCAGCTTAAACCAGCCTAAGATGAAAAAGTTAGATGGAAGATGATAAAGTTTTCTCACAGGTGAATGGCTTATGATGTAATGTTGTCTATGGTCATCTGTTTGGTGCGTGCTGATGACTTTTTTTGTTTGGCTTTGGAAGGCAGTTAGCATGTTGGGAGGGATGTGCATTTTCAATGCTATCAGGCTAAAGTTAGCATTTTCTCAGATCTCCTACTGCACCTTTTAATACCACACAATTTCTAACAAACTCTGATGTCTTATACTTGTATACTGAAGGTTAAATAAATGGTTCACACAAAATTGTCATCATTTAACTACCTTTATAATGTTTCAAACTTGTATGAACTTTTTTACTTGCATTGTTTTTAAAGGACATTAGTAACCAGACTCTTTTGGATCTTCAATAAAGGATACTTCTTCAGATACAACTTCTGAAAAAACCAAAACTGATTTAGTTTAAAATGAAATTAATCAGTTGCATCATCCATTGACAGGTTTTTACTTTGGTTGGAATGTAAACAAAACTACTAACTACTCTTGTACTTAATTTGGGTGCAAAATGTAGCTTACTGATAAGGCAGAACATAACTAACAAGTTGTAAGCTCTCCATAAATTGCAGAATAGTTGCTTTTATATAATTTACCCTCAACTACCCAATCCAATCAAATGCCTTGTCTGTTTAAAAAAAAAAAAAAAAAAGAAGTCAAATACATTGGGTACGTTTTGCTGCACATTTCAGAAGACAAATCCACTAGAGGGCGCTGTCTACATTTTTGCCAATCAGAAATGTGTTACTTATTGTATGCTTTGTTAAACATTACATCATCTGTTTTGTGGAAGCGTACTTAACTGGATTCGAACCGGAGAACTCTGCATCACAAGTACAACACTGTTCAAAGTGACCAGACCAACCTGGCCACAGCAGAAATGTTGTACTTAAGGAAATAGATATATGAGACAAATGCATTTGGTTGTTTATTTGGCATTGTGCAAAGAACTGCACAAAAATAAGCCTTTATTCATCAATAATATGTCTGTAAATATCATTAATGTGAAAAGGAACGAAAGTTGTTGGTGTCGTACTGCCCTGTAATGTTTTTTTTAACCAAGAAATTGCAGAAAAACATATATTGAAGTACATATTTGCAGAGTATTGTATTTGTATTGATTTAAGTATTTGCGACTTTACAAACATGTAGGCTGAAGCACGTAATTCCAATGAGCCTTATTATCATATGGCTAAAGGATAATGAAATTCAGTCAAGCTGCTGTTTGATTCTAAGAGTTACTCTTAGTCGGAGATCTCCAGAAGTGTCATGGAGCTGGGATTATCTAAAAACGTCCAAGTTTTAACATCATAACTAGGCCAAGTTGTAACTTGTAAGCATCTGCAACTGACATCTGCTCCTTTGTGCTTCATCTAAGCATGTAGGTCACGGTGTTACAGTAGACCGAGTCATTTGCTTACATTAGGAATGAAAGGAGATGTTTAGAGCAGGCGTTTTTAGAGGAAATCCACCTGGAGCAACTACCGTAAGTGCTCCAGGACACAAGGCTGATAGGTCATGACTTGCTCCCCGCTTAGTCCTTGTGCGAACCAGCAACCGTCCCATTACGAGACCTGAGCTTTTGACTGCTGCTCCAATGACTCGATGCTAGTAAGTCTGCTCTGTGTGTAAATGCTGTGGAGTGTTTTGGAGTGCCGTCAGGTTAGTGGGGCAGTGCGTGTGTGGGTGGGTGGAGAGTCAGTGTGTAGATATGTGATGCGTGGGTGCAAATATCCAGAGCTCTATTTCAGGAGGACGTTTAACGGCTTTGAATGGTCTGGATTAGAAAATTCACCTCGACACTAGCAAAGTCCTGTTTGGCGGCCTCACTTGGCGGCCATCTTTGAAACACCTCTCAGGAAGTACGCTCTGGCTTTCTGTATGAATAGAGAAACATCAGATTCTCCAAAATTGCTTGCCAAGCTTACTATTAAAGCTCATATTAGGAATCACCAATAGAACGACAGCGTTCTCTTTAGTTTTATTTCTAAACGTTTGAATCGCACAAGAAACTCACGTCTGGTCCGAGCCCCTCCCCTAAAAAATCGTCAGTCTGTATCGATCAATGATTGGCTGCTGTACTAGAAGGCGGGGCTTCATTAGCCATATTGACTGTTACACTTTTCCCCATTCAAATCTACCCGAGTGTCATGTCTTGTTTATTCAATAGTCCTTGACACTAGTCGGACTCCAGGTGCATGCTAAAACGACCACTCGGCAAACTGTTTGTGCTCATAAGCATTGTGTAGGGCAAACGTCTCCTGAATTTCTGTCATCTTAATATAGAAACTGCATTCAGTTTGGTCACAACCCCATTTCTCTCTGCCTTCTGTTTCTATATTTGTCTCGAGCCTTGTGGTGATCGTCCTCTCTAGAGGCACAGTGGAAACCGTGATGTATTTTCCCTGGATTCAAAACATGTGGTTCCCTTCTGGCTGCCTTTCACTTCAGAAACACCCAGCTGCTGGTTCCAGAAAGATGTATGGTGTTTCAGGCTTTAAAGATAGTGCACACTGAATCTGAAATGTACGTGCGTGATTTTCCATGTTAAAAATATAATCGTAAAAATACACACTGCCGCCGAAATGTTCATCAGTCATAATAAACTTGAATGTAGTTTGTTTTTATTCTGTTTTTTTGCATTCAAAAAGGTGTTCTGAGAGGTGTTTTGACAATTTAGGGCCGCCGTACCATCGAAAAGCAAAATCCAAAATGGCGTTGGAGAAACGAATCCGCCTTAGGTTTACGGAAATTGGTGGTCTTCTTTTTAATGTGTGGTTCCAGTATCTCTAGCAAAGTATCAAACTGAGCCACGGACATCCTGAAGTAAACTTTAAATGGGTCGGGATAATCCTGCAGCTCTTTGATGCGGAGGTGGAACTCTCCTTCCTCTCTCTGCAATCTAATGATGGGATGGACCCGATATTTCCACTTTCCTTTTCATTTGTTAAGCAGAAAGACAACAAAATCTTCTTCACTACTTGAAGACTCCATTGTTTGAGTTTTGTGAATTATTTTGCAATGGATTAATAAGTACGCATCGGACTCAGTGTGTGTGACAAATTTGTAACAAAATGTTCAGATTTGAATACAAAAAAAAAAAACATACGAAAATTTCAGACTTCCGTGTGCAAAGGCCTTTACTGTCCATATATTTGTACTTTAAAACATACTTTTTCAGTTTTTTTTTTTTTTTTTTTTTTTTTAGTAAAATATAAATTCGACCTCGTGTGTCAATTGTATTGACAAGCTGCCTACAAATAGTTTGTCAGTCATAAAAGAAAAATCTAATTTAGTTAATTTTTTGAATCCGAATAGGTGTTTTAAGAGGTGTTTTTAAAATTCAGGGCCGCTGTACCATTGAAAGGCAAAATCCAAAATGGCATCAAAGAAACAAATTCAACTTAGACAAACTATCAGTCTCTTTTCAGCATCAATTGGTATACGGAAATTGGTGGTCTTATTTTTAATATGTGGTTCGAGTATCGCTAGCAAAGTACCACGGACATCCTGAAGTAAACTTTAAATGGGTCTGGATAATCCCGCAGCTCTTTGACTCTCCTTTCTCTCTCTGCAATTTAATGATGGGATGGACCCGATATTTCCACTTTCTCTTTCATTTGTTAAGCAGGGAGAAGACAACTAAATCATCTTCACTACTCGAAGACGACATTTTGTATTGTTTTGCGAATTATTTTGAAACGGAGTAATATATACGCATCAGACTCAGTGTGCAAGTCGTGAGCATGACAAATTTGAGACAATTTTCAGATATGAATACGAAAAAAAACATGAAAATTTCAGACTTTCATGCGCAAAGACTTTTATGGTCCATATATTTGAACTTTAAAACAAACTTTTTGTCAGTTTTTTTTTTATGGGGGGGGGGGGCTTTATATTGTTGTTGGATCACATGAAAATATATACGTATTCAAAGTGGCATGAAGTTGCAGTCACTGTTGGAATTGTGTGGCCATGACTTTAGTGTAAAGCTTTAAAATTCCTCAAAGGTAATATTTTCATGTGCATTTGGAGCAGCGTTTACTACACAGTAGATTTAGAGTCGTAGTTTACTGAGAAAAAAAAATCGAAAATTGACAGCTGTTTGCGTTGCTTCTCATCTCAAAGTACATTTAATAACATGGGTTTACTCCAAACTCCCGTCATAACATCAATCGAGTGTTCAAAAAGAAATCCTTCTGTTAGATGATTCTATAAGTGAATAAATAAAAGCAGTAACATTTTCTGTTTGATTTCCCATCTCTTCTTTGTGGTGTATTTGCAGTTTATGTACAAGAGCGCCCTCTGACCTTTGGAGGAGATTTACTACTGATCACAGAACCGTGTTTATTTGAGGAGATGTGCATGACAGTTGCCGAATCGTGATTTCTGTTCTATTTTGAATTATTGTGCAGCCCTACTTTAGTGGAGCCAAAATGGCCAACAAAACAAGAAGATAATAACTCTTTACAATATAATCTAGCACTCGGAAACCAGTTTGGTGAACTGGATCGATTGACTTAATTTCATTATGACATCTTCCATGAGTTCTCTTCCAAGAGTAAAGGTGAGTGTTGAAACGGCAGTAAATATTGACTTGCTGAATCAGTTTCTTACACAATGCTATGATGTCAGTGTGATGTTAATGTCATATGGACCACGATTAGAGTGCTTTTTTGTCATTGTGAAGATTTACAACCTCAGTCCCCATTAAATCAAATTACAGTAAATCGCACAGGTTTGAAATGACATGAAAGAGAGTAATTTGTTTATATACATATATATATTTATCTGAGTGAACTATACCTTCATGTTTTGACGATTGTTGCTGTTTACTTTATTCTCGAGTATGAACCTAAGTCCCCCTTGTCCATTATTGGATCTATTCCTAGTCCGTGTCAAAAATAAATACACAAAATACTTAGTTAATAGTTTCACATTGTCATGATTCAGTGGTTCTTGCCTCCACAGAGAGTGTGTGTTTTCATCTGCGATCTCAGTCTTATGCCTATTTTGCTGTCAGACAAGCCTGAACAAATGGGGAATGCCACAACTATTTAAACAGACTTGAGTGTGCAAGTGAAATGTTTGTGTTGCTGTCCTGCTGAAAGGGTCATGAAACCCTGAACTAAATTTCAACAGATTTGTGTGTGTTGAACATCAGTTAAGATAAGGTTACCCTGCTGAAAAATCCAGCTTAAACCAGCCTAAGCTGGTTGGCTGGTTTTAGCTGGTCTACCAGCCTAGTTTTAGAGGGGTTTTGGCCATTTCCAGGCTGGTTTCCAGCCATTTCCAGCCTGGTTTTAGCTGGTCAGGCTGGGAGTTGACCAGCTAAGAGTTGACTTCATGATGTTTTGTCAGAGTCAGTATTGACCACTAACAGATGACCGTTGCTCTTTCTCTCCTGCTTTTGCTTCATCACACACACTACCCTACTTTCTCCTCACAGCTTTCCACACCCATTTAAGTCACTTTTTTGTAATTCTCAGGTAGACTTGAACTGAAAGAGGGGCTGTTTCATGATTCTTTGATACAATTGAATATCAAATGACCACCTATGCCTCTCTTTTATTATAGGGCTGGAAGGGCTCCCCCTCATGGCAGGGTCAAAGACTACTGTGTTCACCTGCTGCTACAGAGGGTGAGTCTTCTTGATTTGTTTATTTGAACACATGCAAATACTTGCAAGGTTTTTGCATCACTGGAATGGTTTACAAACTAGACCTTTGCTGTGACCGCCTACTTATGGACTTCAGAGACATGTTTTCATTTCAGTTTTCTCCGAAGGCATTTCAGAGAATTTTTTTAATATAGAGTTCAAAGCCTTGAACCAAACCAACAATCTTGAAGATTTACACAACAATTACTATTGGATTTAAAGTAAATATTTGAAAATCCTGCGGAGAAGACGTCATTAAGATCATAAATGTAATATACTTTATTTATATCAGCTGTTTGTGTAATCAAATGTAATTTAGTCGGGGTTTTTCATTTATGTGCTAATGTTAGTTTATACTTTAATAGTGGCCTAATAAGTTATTACTAGTGGTGTAAAGTAACAAATTACAAATACTCAAATTACTGTAATTGAGTAGTTTTTGTTAGAAATTGTAATTTATTAAGTAGTTTAAAAATGTGTACTTTTACTTTCCCTTGAGTACATTTTAGTGCAGTATCGGTGCTTTTATTCCACTACTTTCCTTCAACCTGCAGTCACTACTTAAAATTTTCTTGTCTATGGGGATTACAAAAATCAGTCCTGTGATTCCCGTCCAATCAAATCGCACATAGAAGGTAAATCGCATCATAATGAACTACTTCACAACATGGGCGATTTATAATTGCAGCAAACTGTTTGGAAGCATTAAAGTGTCCAAGAAGATGTCCAAAATCTTTACACGCATTGGCCCAGAGACTGTTTAGATGCATGTCACTGATGAGAAGATGATGGATGTTTACATTAGTTTATGTTGACCAAAATGGCCTTAAACAACCAGCAGGCATAAGACGTCAGCATGACGTCAAATTGACGTTGTACCTCAACGTTGTGGGGATGTTGCATTTTGTTTGGAAATTAAAATCGGGTTAATGTCAGAACCCAATGTCAGGCCGACGTCAATGTTTATTATCCAACCCAAAATCAACATCTAATGATGTTACAGCTTGACGTTGTGTGGACGTTACCACTATGACGTCTATCAGACATTAGTTTTGCCAATATGACGTTGGTGTAAGATGTTGGCACGACGTCGGATTTTGGTCACTTTTATTGGACATCAAAATAGTGTTGTCCTTAGACACTGGACATTCTTCTTAGACATCTTCTGATGTTGTGAGCCTGCTGGGCTAAAACTTAATGCACTACAGAATGTTACGTTTACACACATCCACAAATTACATGTAAATGCATCAGCTTTTTACAGCGTAATACTCACTAATTACTGCTTATGAGTCCTTTTGAAAGGTCTTTTTACTCATACTTTGAGTAATATCTACAACAGATACGTTCACTCTACTTGCACTACATTTTTAGGCAAGTAATGGTACTTTTACTTAAAGGTGCTGTATGTAAGTTTTTGACTCTTCTAAAGCATAAAAATACCATCATATGTGTGCAGATATTTAAGAAACATCCCAAGTGAACATACTTGTTTAACTGAAAAACAATGCTGAAGTCAGATATTCTGCTTTGAAAATGGGTTTTCCGTGCCGGAACGCTGTCTTTGTTTAGATAAATTTCATATGCACGATGCCAGTTTAGCCAATTATATGTCAGCACCCTGGGTTGCCTTGTTGGAAAACAGCGTATTTCATTCATTCATTCAGAAAGACTCTGAAAGCATGCGTCCGTGACCAAAAAGAACAGTATGGGAGACAGATGCAGTTCCACATGAGGTTATTAATTAGCAAATTACATAAATATTACGAACGTAAGCATTAGGTGAGCAGGTTACATTGTAACCGCGTGTCCTAACAACACGCTGTGACGAGAGAGGCAGTGATCAGCTATTTGGCTGTTTGCACCAGACGAAACACGGCAGAAATGTAAATACAGCCTTTCAGAAGCACAGAATATGCACTCGCTCACGAAACGGTAAGGTTTAGAATCTATTTAATACATGTTAACCCACTTTAACATCAATATAGATGCTGAATCACTCATATGTGTTTAGTTCTAAAGTTCAATTTCAGACGGTTTATTGTATTTTCAAGATCTGAGGTGAACTTTCTGTTTTCAGTATATGGCAACAAATGCCATGTAAAATGCATTCAAACTCGCATTGTTAGCATTTAGCACAGAATAAAGCACACAAGGCTTACCTGAGATGATCTAGCTGTCATAGGTTTCTGTTGTTCAGCTGTGAGAAATAGAAGCCATTTCTAATATATCAATTCGAGGTGTTGGTTAGGACAAAAACTCCTTTTAATATGGAAAATATTCCCTCTATCGCGTGTCGTTGCTTTTATTTAGAACACAGTTTAAATCACTCGCTCCTGTACTCAATCTGGCATCCCAGCGTACTTTTATTATGATCCAGGAGTGCAATACCTAGTTCAACCACTGGGTGTCAAACTTACATACTGCACCTTTAAGTATGATTTTTCAGTACTCTTTCCACTGCTGGTTATTAGTAATAATAATTAGTTATTATTAATACCTTAATAGTGTTTCTTTCGGCTGCTTGTTTAAACTACTTTTTGAAAATGATCCGAATCAACACAATTCTTGAGTTTTTTTTTCAACTTTTTTTTCCGACAGTATTACGCCCCAAGTTTAGGGGAAAACAACATGGGCATAATAAACGGAAAAAACAAATGTGTTAGGGTGGTGGATTTCCCAAACAAAACAAAAACTTAATGCAAAAGATCCCCTTCGGTCGACAACCAAACTCGGACACTCAGTTAGGAGTAATTGAATGGATATATTATACAAAAAGGTAGCAAATTTTAAAATAGCTTCTCTCCAGGGTGACCACAAGCCAAAATAACAAACAAAAGAATCTACCAAGTAAAGGAACTAAATTACCTATAAATATTTACAGAAAAATACAGGAAGCTTACCTTTCTCCCTAAACATAAACATAGTCAAAAGTAATCAAATAAATAGGCAGGCCACCCCTACAAGCTCAAACTCTCAAAAAGGTTAAATGTATGAACAATGGTAACAAGACTGAATGTTGGTCGTCCGCCGGAGGGGTAAGGGAAATCCAGGAGCTCCACTCCCAGCAACCGTCGCACAACAAATGAGCTCCTCGAGCCCTGCCGGATGTTCCTTTTTATATAGGCCTCCGAGACCAGCAGCCAACCAAAGCACAAATCACGCCGAAATGGGAGCCTATGGGATAACAGAGAAAACAACAAGAAGGCGGGACAAAGAAAAAGACATATGCAATGTGTAATAATAATAAAAATTATAATAATAATAATAAACTTTAGTCGGCAGTAAATGATTGAGATAGTCAACAGTTTTTTGTTTCAGCTTAATTGTTATATTCAATCCACTTAAATTTGTAAAAACAATTAAGTTAACTTCAATTTGTGTTCGGACAACATGAAGGAATTATATGAACCCTGCCTTTTTTACAGTGCAATTCCTATTCCACTGTAACATATATTCTCAGAAGATGACTAAAGCAAATCTGCATAGCTGGGTTTCATTTTGTCAACAATGAAACCTAGCAACCAAACTGCAGAGATGCTTCAGTATGCTATTGCACTGCAGGTGTACAGTTTCTCCATGAAAATGATAATAAGCTTTTTTCAACACCTGTCTCTGTAAACGTTTGCTAAACAGGTTTTATCTTTACATGTAGGCAGTCAGACTCATAAACGCTTGATTGTTTTCTCAAACTGACCATAAAATACCTTTGTGCTCGGTATGTTTATATACTTGAAAACAAGCCAGTGGATGAGGTTCATTTTACCCAAATATTTACTATCAGTGTTCATTTTTTAAATGTATAATCTAAGCTAAAATGGTAATTGTGCTTCGGTGACATTAGTGCTTTCAGGAATACATGTAATGTACATTTAAGTGAATACTTGTGTAGGAGCCACTTTTTTATATTGTAATGATTTTGTGGTCCACTAGGGGTCGCTAGACGCTAAGTATAACTAGGGTGCCTGTTAGTGTTTCCCGCCCAATTGGGCGGTTTTGAATCCAAGTTGGCGGGTTAAAAATATCATAGGCGGGTAGTGGATATTTGGGCGGCATGGTAAAGGTACGCCCGCCCTGCCGTAACCCCCCAATTTTCGGACCGTCCCCCCCCCATATATCTGTGGGAGCGCCCAACCCCCCCCACACTTTTCGTGAAATTGGTACCAACACCTCCACCCCCCCCCCCCCCCCAACCCCCACCCCAACCCCCACCCCCCCCCCCCCCCCCCCCCCCCCCCCCCCCCCCCCCCCCCCCCCCCCCCCCTGGAAAAAGTCAGCTACATCTGGCAACACTGGTGCCTGTGTAAGCGAGGAAGAGCGTCAGTAATGGGAAAGCACACGGTTTTTGACCGTGCTAATGGGTATCTTGCTTGCTAGCGTGAGAATAATGCTGTGTTTAGATATGTGCTGTGTGTATATGGTGCAAAATTTACATGCACATGATAATGAAGAAAGGAGAAGCAAAGATTGAGGCTTTGTTTTATTCACCTGTACAAAATAAAGACACCCTGCAGTGAATCAACTGTAGCATGCATGGACTCTGATTGCACGCGTGAAATACGTGCTCACCCCCGTTACCGGCGACAACAGCAATGGAAGGCTGTTACAACTTGAGTCAGATTTTAAAACTTTAAGGTAAATATAAACACTTTCAGTTGAAAAATTAGTGCATACTTCATTACCTTCGGCTTATTCCCTTTATTCATCAGGGGTCACCACAGTGGAATGAACCGCCAACTTATCCAGCATATGTTTTACACAGCGGATGCCCTTCCACCTGCAACCCAGTACGCACAGACATTATGGCCAATTTAATTTATTCAATTCACCTATAGCACATGTCTTTAGACTTTGGGGGGAACCGGAGTACCCGGAGGAAACCCACACCAACACGGGGAGAACATGCAAACTCCACACAGAAATGCCAACTGACCCAGCCAGGACTCGAACCAGCAACCATCTTGCTGTGAGGCGACAGTGCTAACCACTGAGCCACCGTGTCGCCCCTAGTGCATAGTTTTGATGCATTTTATTTTTTACAAAAGTGTGCTCAACATGCAATAAAATAAGAAATCAGTAAGGGGTCAAACACTTTTTCCCACTATATACATTGGTGTGAAAAAGTGTTTGCCCCCTTACTGGTTTCTTATTTTATTGCATGTTGATCACACTTTAATGTTTCAGATCATCCGACAAATTTAAATACTAGTCAAATATAACACATTTTGATGAAGCAATGAAGGTTTGTATTATATAAGGGAAAGCAAAATTCAAAACTTCATAGCCCTGTGTGAAAAACACCTGTATTTCAAGAGTTATCACACCTGAGTTTAATTTCTCTAGCCACACTCAGGCCTGATTACTGCCACACCTGTTTGCAATCAAAATCAAACTCAAAATCACTCAAATAGGACCTGCCTGATGAAGTGAGGTAGACCAAAAGATCCTCAAAAGCTTAGACATCATGCCGAGATCCAGAGATATTCCAAAACAAATGAGGGAGAAAACAATTGGGATCGTCTACAACGAGATGTTAAAGTTTGAGGGCAAACTTTATGGTGGCTTGAGAAAGCCTGTTGGAAGTAGTTTATTAAGTTTGAAAAAGTATCAAGTTGGCTAAAATATTGTTTAAGATCCCTGTAGTCAGCAATGTACCCACTTTAAGACTAGTGCAAGCCATTAAAAAGCTTTAAAATTGGTCCCCGTGTCTGTGGTTGGTAACTGCATGATTCTAGCATGAGTAAACCAAGCGGCAACCTCCCGCTCTCCCTCGGGAAGCCAATACGGAAGTAACTAAAACTGCAATTCATCGACTCGCCTGGGGGGCTGGCTCCAGGAAGTCCAAGTGCTTTCTTTCTGCATTGGTAAATTGGCCATTTTTACAGCTGATAAAAACATGTTTACAGCCTGGTACAAACGATGGCTTTGGTGCATATAGCTATGATTAGCCTTCATGACAACTGTGAGGGGGGGTGAATTTTTTTATAACTCATTCGTTTCGTTTTTATTAGGTTATATTAAGTTTGCATAATTAAGGGCGTGGCCACTTGAGTGACAGCTAGGTCTCGCTGGTCGCTGTCTCGTCACCTCAGCTGAATCTGGCTAATTAGCCGCTGATCTCGGCATATACATCGTATTTTTGTTTTGTTTAATGTTTCTTTACACCGTCATTTGCCTTTTGGAATTATTTCCTGCAATTATCAGATGATATGGCATGCTGTGTGGACTTAATTGTGCTTACAAACCGTTCAAGTTGCCTCCAATTCACAGGTGAGGGAATTTATATGCTTATATACCATCTTTATAAATGTATTTGTTTTATTTAAGATCATTTATCATTTAAATGTTCTTTAGAGCTGTAATGCACTCCAGAATCTGACAGATTGATTAGCTGTAGGCTATAAAACAGTCATCTGAAGCGTTGTCATACAGTGTTAGTGCTGGATTTTATAAACAGCCTTGCATTTACTAACACAGACTATATCTGAAGTGTTTGATAGTAATTCACGTTTTCCTCCTGTCGAAAAACGTCATAAGAACAATGTTTAGTGGCTCAATGTGTTACAACAGTGTTTTTAAAAGTCTAAACACTTTATTGATATAGTGTACAACCAAGCACGTGTGGTCAGAACACAAACGAGTCACAGGTAATGAAGTATTAAGCGTTCTCCCAAAGTAATAAGTCTGTTTTAAGCCAGGTCTAAGGAAAATGCTGAGAATCCAGCATGCGTCTGTAGCTCCGCTCACTCTCCGCCTCTTTGCCCTTATTTGGTATCTCGCGTTTGGTGCGATGACGCGCAGACAAAATGGCGACGGTTGGCCGCGCCTACTTGTAGCTTCTTTTGCAGTGTTCAGAAACCCTATGGGTGACGTCACGGATACTACGTCTATATCTTTTACAGTCTATGGAGTAAACATGTTGTTAGTATGACTTTAGCATGAATTAGCATGATTTCAGCATGAATAAACATGATTCTTACAAATTAGCATGTTATTAGCATGATTCTAGTATGAATTAACATGTAGAATAACTAGAATGGTGACGTGGTGGCGCAGTGGGTAGCGCTGTCGCCTCAAAGTAAGAAGGTTGCTGGTTCGAGCCTCGGCTGGGTCAGTTGGTATTTCTGGTATTTCATGTCCAAAGACATGCGCTATAGCAAAATTGGGTAAGCTAAATTGTCCGTAGTGTACATGTGTGTGTGTGGGTGTTTCCCAGTGATGGGTTGCAGCTGGAAGGGCATCCGCTGTGTAAAACATATGCTGGATACATTGGCGGTTCATTCCACTGTGGTGACCCCAGATTAATAAAGGGACTAAGCCGAAAAGAAAATGAATGAATGAGTAACTAGCATGATTCTAGAATGAATTACTATTTAACTAGCATAATTTTAACATGTAATAAGCATGTTTCTAACATTGATTAGCATGTTTTACCATTATTTCAACATGAATTAGCATGTTTCTAGCATGAATTAGCATATAACAAGCATGATTTTATCATTAATTAGCATGTTATTGGCTAATGTTTCTAACATTGTTGTTAGCATGATTGCGACATGAATCATATTGTTAGCATGATTCTAACATAAATTACCATGTTGCTAGCTTGAATTAGCATGTTGTTAACATAATTCCAACATGAATTAGCATACTTTGTAGACGTTTTCTATGTTTAAACATACACAAGCTAACTGACTAACATTCGAAAAGTGGGGGAAAAGCATCCTTTTGACCATTAATTAGCATTCAAAAATAGGTACGTCTTCTAATAACTCCAATTAAAGGTCCCGTAAAATTAAAATAAAATTTTTAAATGTTAGTTTCAGCCTGTTTAAAGTATAACTATAAGCTTGAGTGCTTCAAAACAGTGACGTTTGGAAGATATAAAACCAAAATAAACATGTAAAGATTGCAGTTTGTCGCCTAAATCGGTCAACGATTTTTTTCCATGTGAAATCTTGACCAATCAAATGCTCTCTAGTATCGGACATGCCCCGCCCCTTCTCATTTGCTTTTCATTTGATGCGCTTGAGCTCAACCCCTCTCCCTGGCAGAGCTGTAATATACACAAAACACTATTGGCTGTTTTTTTTTTTTAAAGGGGAGGGGCTACACTATGTCCCGCCCTCTCTTTGTTTTTTTTGTTGCGATTACGTCAAACATCGAATAAGAAATGCACACTCACAAGACCTTTAAGGCAAACCCAGCATAGCTCCAAGGCATTACTAGTAAGGGTTTGTGGGAAATGCAGTTTTGTTGTCACATCTACCCTTTATGATGCAGTATAGTAGCTGTGACTGGATGGTGGATGGGGGTCAGTCTGTGTGAAGAGAGCAATGAATCTCTGTGACACTAAGACAAATTAAACCCGGAAGGTCAGGAGAGCTGGAGACACCGAGAGGAGTTTGAATGCAGTCTGTCATCTCAGAGAGAGAGAGAGAGAGAAAGAGAGAGAGAGAGTGATTTACTTTACCATGGATTTTAATAGCAGATCCTTTACAACAGCTGGATCATGACATACTGCAGCAGAAACAACAAACCCTCAATGCTGTCTGTGATGTTCTTTTTTAGTAGCTGGCTTACTCAATACACACACAGTTGAAGTCAGAATTATTAGCCCTCCTGTATATTTTTCTGTTAAACGGAAAGAAGGTTTTTACACATTTCTAAACATAATAGTTTTAATAACTTATTTCTAATAACTGATTTCTTTTATCTTTGATGATGACAGGACATAATATTTTACTAGATATATTTCAAGACACTAGTATTCAGCTTAAAGTGACTTTGTTTCTGATCACAGTTGTTCCCAAGGGTTTGATTATTGTGGTCGCCGGATTTCCAATTATTTATGATGTTTGCTTACAGGGACATAAGTTACTACCGAGTTGCTGATGTGCATTAATGTTATATATATATATATATATATATATATATATATATATATATATATATATATATATATATATATATATATATATATATATATTCAAATATAATATATATTATAATTTTTTTTTTAAAGCAGGACTCTCATGCAACAATACAAAACAGTATTGCTGCTTCAGAATATTTCAGACATATGGACACGTGGAGCAAAGCCACACCACATGCAACAAATTGATCTTCCATTGTTAAATGAATTTGATAAAAAGCGTGCAACATTTTACACTAGAAAGCATGTTGTTTATGTGGGAATGTAAGTGATTTGCTAATATGCTGCAACAGCTCCTTTAAATAAGAGATTAATGTAGTGAATTTTGACGCTCTCGCCACCGGAGCTGTGAAGGCAGACAACATTGTCTTCAGGGCATGGGCCAGTATAAGATTCTGACAGTATGATAACCTTGGATAAAAATATCACGGTTTCACAGTGTCACGGTATTGTGATTACTGCTATAAAATATATATATTTTTTTATTTTTGGGTAAAAACAATATTTTTTTCCCCTTTGAAAACAATAGATTTTATTTTGTGAAAGATTTAAAATATTTTGGAGCAGTAAACATGTCAGGCTAAATAATGAAAATGAATCATTGATAATTCTGTTGTTTCATTAGTTTCAAAAACACTAAGTTCTTTACAATGTTCTTTAAAAAAAATGAAAAATTACACATACCTTAGGAACGGTATTACTGAAAATTTTGGTGGTTTTAAAACCTTGACTTTTCCAAATCGCGGTATACCATGAAAACGGTTTTCGTCCCATGCCTACAGGGTGGCCAGAGCGAACTTTGACTTCGGTGTGAATGCACAGTTAGTAATTAGGCAAGTCATTGTATAACAGTCTTTGTTCTGTAGACTATCAAAAAAAAATATTGCTTAAGGGGGCTAATAATATTGATTGATTGATTGTTTTTTAAAAAATTAAAAACTGCTTTTATTCTAGCCAAAATTAATCAAATAAGACTTTCTCCAGAAGAAAAAAACATTATAGTTCTGTGAAAAATTCCACGCTCTATTAAACATCATTTGGGAAATATTTGAAAAAGAAAACAATTAATTCACAGGAGGACTCATCATTCAGACTTCAACTGTACATACTTCACTAGAAGGTAACTAATCTACCAACTATGAGCCACTTATAATATTTCAAATGTTTTTTGTATTGCAATTTTTTTAACTTCAACAAACTTTATGGTCTACAATAAATAAAATACAAGCACAAATATATTCAGAAACACAAATGTCATTTTAAAGGGCACCTATTCTACCCCTTTTTCAAGATTTAGGATAAGCCTTTTGTGTCTCCAGAATGTGTCTGTGAAGTTTCAGCTCAAAAAACTCATCAGATTATTTATTATACCTTACAGAACATTGGGACTTTCTGCTTTGAACACACTGTAGCTGTTTTTGTTGCCTGTGCCTTTAATGCTAGTTTCCCCGCCCACTGTTCCCACATGCCTGTCAGAGTGTGCCTCAATCTCTGCCTCGGCTGCTTCAGATAAACGGCACAGTGACAGACATGAAGGAAGCAGATCTCACGTAACGTTTGTGAGAAATACTACAGTAAGAACTTGACCAGTGATTATTTGATGCGTTTGTTGTGGAGTTAATTCAAACCTTTCTGCAACGATGAGTCACACACAAAATCACACACACACACAGCGTGTGTTTAACTTTGCACTGTTTTTGCATAGCAAATGTGACAGGATACAGGTTAATATCCACTGCTGTATAGATATCCGTTATGTTAATGTACAAAATAAACCTGATTTAACGTCCACAAACCAGGATTGAGGCGTCTTCTTTTGTTATTGTACTGACACGCGGCTGTGCTGATAAGTAAAGCTAAAGTAAATCGCTGTAATTCATTACAAACATGCTCTGTTTTAAAAACATTTTAAACTTGTAAAACTCATTCTTGATCGCATTTGATGATGACTGATGATCACAGAGAGCTGAACAGATCTTTTAATTGCGCACGTCCTGTCTTGTTGATATGATTATACGTGTTACTACAGAGACATGTTAATACGCAGCTGTCAATCATTTTGGTGGGCAGGGAAACCACACTCCTACATCACGTTGCGGTGGGCCTCAAAATGGGAGGGATTTGAATCCTATTTTAACGTCAGGAAATAAAAAAAAGAGACTTATTGCCCTTATATCACCCCAATATGACTATGGACACGCTATACCTACACACAGTTCTGTCCAAACAGCTTACAAAAGATGATTTTCATCATAGGTGCCCTTTAAGATCCTGTTTTAAAAGCCAATAGCAGTGGGAATAAATGTCTTCTCGTAGGTTTTCACTAATGGAACTTTATACAGAAAAACATTATACCGAAAGACTTTTATACTGAAAAGAACCCGAGAAGGCTTTCCTTTTTGTCGCTGCAATAAATAAATCAGTAATAGATGTTTGTCTCTCACCAATCATTTTAGCTTCTATATTTATTAACCTTTAAAGTCCGCATGAACCGGAAGCTGCGATCGTTTTTTTTGTTTTTCGTATTTTGTGACGCAGTTCCTAGAGAAACTGTATATTAAAAGAGAAAGCAGTGGGCGTGGCATGTTTTTTCTACAGTGATTTGATTGGATGTCGTAAAGTAGGCATTTCATTCAAAAAGATCTGGAAAAGGGTTTGGGAGAGTTATCACAAGCTAACTGACACCTCCTCTCCACCATTTCTGTTTGTTGTCAAAACTGACAGTTGGAGGGGCGTGGCTAAGTATGTTAGCCCCGCCCATCACCTCAGACAGACGTAATCTGACAATTTAACTGGAAACAAACAGGAAGTGCACGGGCAAACATTTTTTTGTTTTCTTAATGACATGCACAGATCAATTGTTCACCACAAAACTAGCCATGTGAGCTAACAAAATCATATGGCTAGTTTCGATTTCATTTGTACTTTAAGTTTCTTTTTGCTTTTAACCGAGAGGGAGCTAAACCAGACAACATTAAAAGTAAGGACAGATTTGATGAGTGATTTATATAAATGTCCTTCTCAATACTAAAACTGCTCAGTTTTAATAGCCAGAAGGACATTTTGATTGTCGTATATAAATCATTACTTTGAAAGAAATTGTCCAATTTATGCAATATAAGTGGGATGTGTCTTTTTAAACGTATAACTACTAAAACCAGAGCTGCATTATCTCAATTAGGCAACACACACACACACACACACACACACACACACACACACACACACACACACTGTTAATAAAACTGAAAATATATTTAAGGATCATTAAAGTAAACCATCTGAATGAACCAATTATCTAAAATGAATCAGACTTCCAGTATCTAAAATGAAATGGGACCCTGGAGTCTGTTTTAATCTTCATTTTAATTTGGAATCAGAGTTTCACTTTTAATGGTTTAATTGAATTGTAATAATAAATAATACAAATTTGGAATATCTTTTTTATTTTTTTCAGATTTCTGGGTTTTCTGAATGAATAAAAAATGAACACAACTTGACCAATATAATCAGTCCTCTTAAAATGCATTTCATGCAGTCAAGTTAATTATTAACAATTTATTTAATTGTTTGTGCTGCATTAATTATGACATTGTTTGAGCTTGCCTGAAAATAACATTTCAGTAATAATTTTGTTATTATTATAAAGCAAATGAAGATTTAATTATTAAATAGAAGTCTTTTCTATGCATTAATATTCATGAGAAATAACTGTGATTGTGTAGAGATCTACTTTTCAATTCAATTCATCTTTAATTGTATAGCGCTTTTACAATGTAGATTGTGTCAAAGCAGCTTCACATAGAAGATTATAGTGAATTGAAACAGTGTAGTCCAGTTTTCAGAGTTTAAGGGTGCTTTCACACCTAGACTTTTGTTCCGGAACCTGGCGTGTTTGCCCAGTTAGCGCGGTTCGTTTGGCATATGTGAACAGGGCAATCGCGCTCGGATCCGTGCCAAAGCAATCGCTCCGAGACCGCCTGAATAAGGTGGTCTTGCCTCGATTGAAATAAACTCTGGAGCTGATCGATTGTGAGAAAGCGAAACGATCTGAGCCCGGCTATATCACAGTGTTTTATGGATATGTAATAGGCATACGGCTATATGAAGAGAGAATTATGAGTAGGGCGGGAGGTCATTCCAGACATCCCATCTATCCATTTGCGGGAGATTCCCGGATGTCCGCAAACGAGTGATAATCTCCCAGGAATCGCGCGTCTCCCTCCCGGTCCTCAAAATACGTCGCGCACCCTTCTCATCACCCCTCCCCACCGCATCCCTCCTCGCTCTTTAGACATGTCGCGCGCACCCTGTCAAACACCACCAAACCACCTCCGACGGCTGAGCAGGAATCTGCTAAATAAACCGTGAAACTCTGACCAATGTGAGGAGAGTTTACTCACACGTGACTTGTTTAGCTATTTTGGTCCGTTTAGAAACTTTTCCGTGTGAAAGCGAACCACACCAAGAACATAGAGCAACAATGTTACAATTTTATTCCCTGTTTCGGAACAAATGAATCGATTCACAGGTGTAAAAGCACCCTAAGTTCAGTTCAGTTTAGATTAGCTCAGTTCAGTTAAATGTGTTTTAATATTCACTGCTGGGAGTCCAAACAGTGAAGAGTAATCCATCGATGCGCAGCTCTACAAGTCCTGAACTATGCAAGCGGCTATGTGATGCATTGAGTGTATGCTTTGCTAAAAAGATAGGTCTTTAATCTAGTTTTGAATTGCGAGAGTGTGTGAGCCTCGGACGTTATCAGGAAGGCTATTCCAGAGTTTAGGAGCCATAAATGAGAAGGCTCGACCTCCTTTACGTGACTTTGCTATTCTAAGTACTACCAGAAGCCCTGAGTTTTGAGATCTTAAAGAGCGGGTTGGGTTGGATTGGATTACTTTTAATATACTGATACAATTTTTACAGCAATTTCTATTTTTATGACTATCCTCTTTCCAAGTTCACGTTTTCATCATAGTTGAAAACATAGTATTTTACTTTATTTATTTACTTTACCTGTCAATTGAGTTTATGACAGATTTATGACTTTTGTTGTCTTGATACACTCTTAATACATCTGTCTTTCGGATGAGACGTTAAACTGAGGTCCTGATTCTGTGTGGTCATTAAAATTCCCATGGCATTTCTCGTAAAAAGTAGGGGTATAACCCCACTGTCCAGGACAAAATCCCCCCAAAGGCCTTTAACTATCATGGCCTCCCAATCATCCCCATCCACCCAATTGGCTCTATCTAGGGCTGGGCGATATGGCAAAAAAAAAAAATCTCGATTTTTTTTTTTTTTTTTTTTTTTTTTTTTTTTTTTTTTTTTTTTTTTTTTTTTCATAAAGTTTGACCGATTCACGATTTCGATTTCGATTTTTTTTATTTATTTTTTTATAAAAAAAATTTTACTGTGTAACTACCTTACCAGCTTACCTTGTTCATTTAAATTTAAATAAATGCCGAAACTAGTTTTTTTCATGCTCACTTGTAAAAGAAAAGCAATAGTGTGACTAAACGCGGTTATGGCACTCTCTCATATAGGGATGCTAAACATAGCTACAATAGAAGTCACAGCAGGTCATATGTTGTGCAGCTTTGAGCAAATTTTATTTGGAGAGAAAATGACCAAAATGTAACGTGAAGATTGAAAAGGATTGGAGGGGAAATAAATATTTCAAATCTCTGTACATAACTGAAAAATATACAATGATAATGCAACAATAGTCTGTATTAGTGGCAAGGCAGAAATATATATTTAGACAGGCCTTGTCAAAGTGAGCGGGCACTTTCTCTAATAAAAAATATAGCTCTTAAATTATTTCATAACAATCAATAAAATAACAGCGGTTTTATATCAGAAGTTGGTAATGATATAAAATATACTACATTTGATGGTAAAATATAACCATTTAAACGATTTCAGTATTCAAACATTAAATAATGAATGCATCAAGTTAAATATAAAAAAACGAATGAAACAACACACAGCATATCAGGATATAAAGGACTATATTTAGCAGAATGCTGCTCTTTTTATCTTTGTAATTGTATAGTTTTATTTTTGTTATTTTAATAATTTTTTGTCTTCATAAATAACTAACGAGCTATAGACAAATATCTGCTTGACGTTTTAGAAAATATTTGTGCGTAGCTACACCACCCAGTATATATTAAAGATCACCGTGAACAAAGAAAACCCCACAGAAACCTGTTACATATCTATATATATTTAAATGTCTATCTTATATTTAACTGAATCGTATAATGGCCTATAGCTGAAATGTTGAAAATTGCTCTATTTTTATAAAACATTTGTCGATACGTATTGATATTTTTTGGAGTAAAAACTGCCGACATTTAAGAATCCATATTTATTTTATTCATTCATTCATTTGACTTGTTTATTGGTGCATATATGGGTTATGATTTAATTCATACAGTACCTTGACAGCTACTGTGCCACTCCATAATTCAAGCAAAAGTCTAAATTAAAGAAAGATTTGACTTTCTGCAGTGACCAACATTTACAACACACCGTAACCGTCCTTCAGGTGGAGCGCGGTTATAATATACAAAACCAGCCGTCTGGGCTTTGAACTAGGTGCAATTATTTACTCGTGTGTGTGTGTGTGTGTGTGTGTGTGTGTGTGTGTGTGTGTGTGTGTGTGTGTGTGTGTGTGTGTGTGTGGTGTGTGTGTGTGTGTGTGTGTGTGTGTGTGTGTGTGTGTGTGTGTGTGTGTGTGTGTGTGTGTGTGTGGAGCGATGGGTGCGCGGGCATAAGTGACTAAAAGTGACTCCACCTGTCGAGCCCGTCTCGCAGCTCGCGAGGGAGAGACAGACGGCTGCGGGGACGCGAACAACAGCAAAACGCGCTTGGAAACATTAGCAAAGCTGGCTGGCTACGGAGCTGTTGTTGCTCTAGCGGGAAAATGTCCCGGTGTTCCCAATGGCCAGTCCGCCCTGGCGCGCTTCCGCTAAATCAGCTGTGACAACCGTGCTGAATTGTGCTGATTCTGTGTGTTGACGTCGCGGCTCTGTTGATCAACAGAGCCGCGACGTCAACACACAGAATCAGCACAATTCAGCACGGTTGTCTAACAGTTTAGAACGGTTGGCACGATAGTGGAAAAGCGGCTTTAATATTTGTATAAAAAAATCGCGATTCTTCGATTTTGTAAAAAATAAAATCGTCTTAAAACGTAAATTCGAATTAATCGAAAAAATCGAAAAAATCGCCCAGCCCTAGCTCTATCACTGTCTTTCCACTCTACCAATAGCTGGTGTGTGGTGAGTGCACTGGTGCCGTTGTCCTGTGGCTGCCATCGCATCATCAAAGTGGATGCTGCACACTGGTGGTGGGGTGCATTGTAAAGCTCTTTAGGTGTATGGCCATACACAATAAATGCACTATATAAATACACACATTACATTAGACTGCAAAAATTAGGCTGTCTTGTTTTAAGAAAAAATATGCCAAAATTAAGGGAATTTTTCCTTAAAAGAAGCAAAATAATCTTGTTTTTCCTTTTGACATTTATTATTCTTATCACATTGGCAGATTATTTTGCTTGTTTTAAGGAAAAACTCACTTAATTTTGACACATTATTTTATTTGTTTGGCTTGTCTAGAAAATGCTTATTGAATTAAGAATATTTAGATATTTGGACAAGAAACAAGACAAAAAAAATTCTAAGAAAAGCATTTTTAGCAGTGTAATGTCAAGTTGTCCTAACAAAGACATCTCAAACAATGTCACCTTTGCATTTAAAACTTGCATTGACACCTACTGACAGTTGTCGTGCATAAAATCTCATTCATATACGTTTATGAATGTTTCATGACAGTCTTATGAACATCCCTTCAAGTAAAGTGTTATCATTTTAATCCCTGAACATCTTTTTATAACTTCTGATAGGCTTCTACTTGCATCATTTGTCATTGTTCAGCTCTGAAGTCTGTGGAAACGTGGGCATAATGAAAGTGACTCAAAGGACTTTTGATGTTAAAATAGGTTTTCATTTGTATCATCTTATATTCAGATTGTATATCAATATAGGTGTAATTCAGCTCTGTAGACGGGGTATACATGGGTAGTTATAAAGAACAGATATTATTAAAGCGATAGTTCAGCCCAAAATGAAAATTCTGTCATCATTTACTCACCCTTTACTTGTTTCAAACCATTATGAGTGTCTTTCTGCTGTCGAACACAAAAGAAGATATTTTGAAAAATGCTGTAAACCTGTAAGCATTGACTTCCATAGCATTTGTTTTTCTTACACTGGAAGTCATTGGTTACATGTTTTTTTTTTATAATATCTTCTTTTATGTTCAATACGGTTGGGCCGATAGACGATGTCATCGTCCATCACCGATGGCTGACAAACTTCACAAAGCTGAGCCGGCATCGTGATCCATCGCCCCGCCCTACATGTATATTGATATATAACTTATTATTTGCATGTCATCTTAATAGCAATAACGGTCTTTTCATGAGCTGTGTTATATTATACTTATAGCTGCTGTTTGCACAGCTGACAGCATCGTGAGGATTAAATACATCGTGAGGATTATACAGCACCTCTCGAGCTTAAAATGTGTAGATTCAGTGGCAAACGCTGATACCTGTAAACCCCGTCCCACAGACTTTACAGTGAATGGCTTTAGTTATTTTCATAGCGGACTTGAAGCCACTGGAAGTCTTTTATCCACTCTTGGAAAAGTGTAAATGGTGGATTAACATTCAGCACATGATCACTAATAAGATGTGCCATTATTAGTAACGTTAGGGTTTCTAAAACTAAATCTGTCAGTGTTATTTTCATTCTCTCTTCTTCAGCGCTTCACATTTCCGCGGCTGTTGCTCCTGTCATGTGAAAGCAGAAGGCATTGAATGAGTGATTGACAGCTGATATTAACCAATCCATTCGCGTTCAGTTCTAGCGCAGTGGGCCAATAGGAAGAGCACAAAGGCGGGGCAAGCATTGCGGGCTTTTGTACTTCAGCAAGTTCACATGACAACTGTTTTAATCTGTTCCTGAGCGCTGCGTTTGGCGTCTTTAGGTGCAAAGATGCATCCTGCATAAATGTCTCCTAAATCCGCGCACGCGGTGATGATTTTGCAGTGAAAACAGGTCGCACGGTAAAAATGTATGCACTAGCACAAATGCTTTCAAATACATATTTTCGGTCGCATAAAATATCAGGCGCAAGTGTGACCAAAACGGTCGAGCTCTAGCATCTTTACTTGTTATTATGTCCTCATAATAATAATAAAATAAGGAAGTTATCATTAATCACAATACAAATTACAGTGAACTCCAAACGAACTCTCGTCTCGTCTGTGGGGAAACCCATTATAAGGACACAGATCACTCCGCCTGATCATGCCAGAGTCCCGCGGAAAAAAAGTGATTGACAGGTGGTAATTTGTGTATAACTTTATTTATTTATGGTTTGGTCATGGGTAAAGCAAAGACCATGTGGGTCAGGTAGTGAAAACGATAGGCTACAATTGTTAAATTCGTTATGAATTAATTGATATTTAACAACAAAGACCCCCACCCAGCCTACGACGACGATACCATCGTCCATCGCCGATGTTTACATTAGACATCGTACGATGCCAAATTTGTCAACATCGCCCAACCCTAATGTTCAATAGAAGAAAGAAACTCATACAGGTTTGAAACCACTTGAGGGAGAGTAAATAGTGCGTAAATCTTCATTTTTGAGTGAACTTATCATTTAATCACTCATCTCTAAAGTCAAAACGTGATTTAGAAGTACAGTGGATTTTAAAATAGCTAAAGTACTGTAGATTGTAGTATGCAAGAAAGTAAATGTCATTTGTTTAACTCTGAACTCAGTATAAATGTTGCCATGAGGTGGAATCATGTCCCTTTCGATGACAAAATGGGGTTATTAAAGGGATAGTTCACTCAAAACTGAAAATTCTGTCATCATGCATACCCGTTTGAGTACCTTTCTTCTGTTAAACACAAAAAATAGATATTTAAATAGATAGATATAGATATTAATAATTTCGTAATATCTTCTAATTTGTTCAACAGTAGAAAGAAACACATACAAGTTTGAAACCACTTGAGGAGTAAATAGTGAGTAAATGTTCATTTTTGAGTGAACTGTCCCTTTAAAGTCATTTAATCACTCGTCTCTAAAGTCTAAAAGTCATCTAAAAGTACACTGGATTTTAAAATAGGTAAAGTGCTATACGTAGAAGTATGTCAGAATGTAAATACCATTTGATTTGTGCTGAAATCAGTGTAAATGTTGCCAAGAGGTGGAATCTTATCTCTTTAAATGATAAAGTGGGGTTATTAAAGGGATAGTTCACCCAAAACTGAAAATGCGGTCATAGTTTACGCATTCGCTCATCAGAAACCTGCTTGAGTATACCTTTCTTTTGTTGAACCCAAAAGAAGATATTTCGAAAAATGCTGAAAAAACCATTGACTTCCATAGTATTTGTTTTTCCTACAGTCAATGGCTAGAGGTTTTCAGCTTTTTTGTAATATCTTCTAATTTGTTCAACAGTAGAAAGAAACACATAAAGGTTTGAAACCACTTAAGAAGGAGTAAATCGTGAGTAACAATCCCTTTAAAGTCCTTTAGTCACTCGTTTCTGAAGTCAGAATGTGAATCGAAGTACATTGGATTTTAAAATGGGTAAAATACTGTAGGTAGTAGTAAATAAGAAGGTAAATGCCATTTGATTTGTGCTGAAATCAGTGTAAATGTGGCCATGAAGTGGAATCATATGCATTTAAGTGATAAAATGGGGTCATTGAAGGCATAGTTCACCCAAAACTAAAAATTCTGCATCATTTACTCATCACAAACCTGTTTGACTACCTTTCTTCTATTGTACCCAGAAGAAGATATTTTGAAAAATGTTAGAACTTCCATAGTACAGTAGGAAGAACAAGTACTATGGAAGTCAATTGTAACCTGTTTCTAACATTTTTCAAAACATCTTCTATTGTGTTCAACAGAATGAAGAAAGGTTTGCAACAATTTACGTTGAGCAAATTTCCATTTTGTGGGTGAACTATCCCTTAAAGGCCACAATTATGTCGGTTATTTCATCGTTTAGTTTTTAAGTCAATAGAAACGGGAAGAATAAGAGTACAGCCTATGACCATAAGAGATCAGAATGACACTTTAAACTACTCAATTCTGTATTATCCAGACTTCAGACCTCGCTGCGGTGCATCACGGTCCCCCTCAGACTCATTAAACAGAACGGCGGCAGTAATGAGGAACTATATAAATGAGACAAATATGGAGCTCTGGATCCGAAATGTAGCCAACCATCGACGGGACAGCTCTAAGAGGCAGGAGATACACTGAGAGTAAACTGTCACAACGTCCCAAATAGCACACTATACACTATGTACTTATGCACTTATACACTTAACAGCACAGTATATGAATTTAGCGTCGTCCCAAATTGAACGCTAACGTTTTTTTCACTAACCGTTTTCCAGATTATGTTTGACGGTTGCCAAATCAGTGAAATAAATGACCTATGTACATAAATGACGACGTACAGTAGGGGATATAGCGTCTACTTACTCCACAGGGAAGGGTTTCCTGATTGCTCAAGAATTCGCATTCATAAGTTTACCGGCTGGACGACGGTTATTATGCTGCAGTAGTGTGAGGAATCCTCTCATCAACAGGGCGCTTTGTCTAACCTTTACTGTCATTACAATACTGCCCCCTGCTGGACATCCTCTCACACACTCTCTTACACACACTCTCAGCAGTCAGAGTGCTTTCCTAGAGTTTGATGGACTTGCTTGTTTTTTGTTTGTTTGTTTGTTTATTTGTTTTTTGAGGCAAAACTAATTGCTGCAGCACTGTAAACAACCCTGCAGAAAAAACAGCTTAACCCAGCCTAAGCTGGTCAGCTGGTTTTAGCTGGTCGACCAGCCTTGGTCAGGCTGGAAAATTACCAGCCTGGTTTTGTCCAACCTGGTTTAAGCTGGATATAGCTGGTTTTGGCTGGGCTGGTCAAGCTGGTTTTAGCTGGCCATCTCCCAGCCTGACCAGCTAAGACCAGGCTGGAAATGGCTGGAAACCAGCCTAGAAGGGCCAAAACCCCTCAAAAACCAGGCTGATTCAATAATATCCAGCTGCAGGCCCGCAGAACCACACACGTTTCAGGCACACACAATCCAGGACACACGTTCTAGGCAAGCCATATATGGTAACTAACTAACTCCTTAGGAGCATTATCACCACCTAGTGTATTTCACAAGTACGGCGATCGAGAACGCCCGTGCTACGATTGCCACAGTCTAATGTCAACAGTTTATGGCCTCCCATTTCAGTCATTATTTCATTATTATTTCGTAAAGATCATTTTAACATCGCTACAGTTTCTGAACTCAAATTATGTAAATAAAAATAATTGGTTAAACACTTAAGACTTTATTCACGTATCCACATACACAAAGAAAACATAACAGACCGTCTAATTGTATTAAGTGTAACAAATTAATTCAGGATCTTAATGTTGTCATACTTGGTTAAAATCGTTTTGTTGTAAAATATAAAAAACAAACAATAATGTGTCACTTAAAAAATGAATTACTATAGATAATAATTTAAAATTAATATAGTTATAAACTGATTTAAACTACTATCTTTTACTAAACTGTAGCAACTGTTAGTAATATATATATAATTCATTATTAATAGTTAATTTGTTTGTATTGCTAAATTTGTTGCAACTTTAATTACCACAAATTACCATTACTTTATGGTTTAAAAACAATATATTACTTACTATAAATTACTATAGTATTTAATGTGGGAAATCATTAATAAAAAAGTTATTAGAAAATTAAGCAAATAAATACTATTAAATCGCTTGAGTAAAATATAGTGTTCACATTTATAAAATGTAAAAAAAAATTATTACATATAAAGATGTTATTGCCTATGCATATTAACTTGCTATTATTTCCTTCATCCATTATATAAATTAAAACTGTCCAATTTAGATAGTTCAGCAAGGCCAGCAAATGAGTATCTGCTATATTGACTGTCATATAACAATGACTGATCATCTATGATGACTAATAGAAAACTATTTAGTCTATTATATTGAATGGCGATCGGAAACAATGTTCACCATTTGCCCGCCTCAATCGCAATATTTGTGAAACAGTAAACACTATTGTTTATTGTGTACAATATTTATCAACAATATATATAAAAATATATTGGTGACGATGTCCGAGAAGACGTTAATAACATTAAAATCCGTCGTAACCATATATGGTTTGCCTAGAACGTGTGTCCTGGATTGTGTGTGCCTGAAACGTGTGTGGTTCTGCGGGCCTGCAGCTGGATATATCTCGGCTGATTAACAAGCTAAAACCAGCCAATCAGCATACACTGAAAAAATATTTTTGCTGTTTGTTCAAACTACTTATTAAAAACGAGCCGAATCAACATAATTCTTGAGCTTTTTTGGGACAACTTTTTATATTCAATCCACTTAAATTTATAAAGACAATAAAGTAAACTTATTTGATTTGTGTTGGGACAACATGAAGCAATTGTGTGGAACCCAGCATTTTTACAGTGTTGTAGGCTGGTTTAAGCTGTTTTTTTTTTTTCAGCAGGGTTCCTCTGAATTCATTCATCTTTTCCCAACACAAATCAATTAAGTTAACAAATTTAGGTGGACTGAACATGAAACAATTAAGTTGTCCCCCAAAAGATCTCAAGAATTGTGTTGTTTCTGCTCAATTTAAATAAGTAGTTTGAGCGAGCAGCAAAATATTTTTTGGAGTGCTCAAAGCTCAGTCTGTCTGTCTTTAAGGGTGCTTTCACACTAGCACTTTTGGTCCGCACCCGGGTTCGTTTGACGTCATAGTACGGTACGTTTAGCTAGTGTGAACGTGTCTTCTGAACTCGGGTGCGCACCTGTGAACCGTACCCGAGTCCGCCTGAAAGAGGTGGTCTGGGGTACGGTTCATGCGAACTCTGGTATGGTTCACTTCTGGTATGAATGCAATCGTACCAAATAGCGGAAGTGAACCGGCAACTGTACAACAAACTATCGTTTTCATAACGTTCATTCGTGTGTGTGTGTGTGTGTGTGTGTGTGTGTGTGTGTGTGTGTGTGTGTGTGTGTGTATGTGTGCCACGTATTGTACCTTTAGCGGGACTGGGCCAAGCACAGTGATACACAGTGATGTCTGCTTGTCTCCTCCAGAAACAGCTTCTGCAGACACTGTGTGATGTTCTGAATGTTTATAATATTTTTGCAGCAGACAGACGCGAGTCGCTTTCTGTATGTCCAAAACTTATGATTCAGTAAAAGCAAATCGACCGCGATGTGCGGAAGTCTCCATTTTGGCGCTTTGCTTTCGTGACTGTCACCTAGCAACAGCCGTAAACAAAACAGCAGCTCTATGACGCAAGCGTACCGGGGTTCAGAAGGAAAAAAGACAGTGTGAACACAAACCAACCGAGAAGGTGGCAAGGGGGGACAATCGAACTTGGGTACGTTCCAGGCAATTGAACCAAGTGTGAAAGCACCCTAAAAGCTCAAAGGGGTTTTGGAGTCTAAACGCAATCCCTCCAAAAGTTCGCTTAGGTGAGCAGTTTCAAACTTCCGAACCAATGTAAAAAGAATTTAGTTTTGGCCTGACTTTGTTCAAAAATGTCATTTCAATTATATTTTCAATTTTGTTTCAAGTATATTTATCTTACTGCAAGTTGAAGTTTACCATGTTCACTAGAAAAACGTCACCATCTAGTGGACTGTGAAGAAATGTATTTTTATATTCAACCAAATGGTATATTAAAATATCAATATGGATGTCTGTGTATCAAGATAGTATTGCTGCGGAAAATATTGCACTATAGTGGTGGATCAAAAAACGTTTTTCAAAATTGTCCTAAGACAAGAAAGGGTGTTGTTCTATAGATTTAAATTTCTAGGTTTTGATCCGCTTCAAATGTTGATTACTATATTATGCTGTATCGATATTTTTTTCTTTATTTACTAATGATTTTTTTTTTCTGGGTTGTATGTCTGCAGATGTTTCAGTGGTGTATCAGAACGGATTGCCGGTGATTTCTGTACGTCTGCCGTCTCGACGAGAGCGCTGTCAGTTCACCCTCAAACCTCTGAGTGACACGGTGGGTGTTTTCCTTCAGCAGCTGCAGGCGGAGGACAGAGGCATCGATAGAGTCACCATCTACTCTGCAGGTACAGCGCTGTAAATGTCTGAAACTGCCATGTATTCAGTGTTTCAGAGTGCAAATATTGATCCAAGCACAACAGTGGCAGAATTTTATTTTTGGGTGAACTGGCTCTTTAAAACTCAGTTTGATTTGTCAGTTGTTAGCCTCAGCAATATAATTTTATCACAAGAATTGTGGCTTGATACAATATTATTGTGATTATTAAATATATTGTGGCCTCACAGCAAGAAGGTCGCTGGTTCGAGCCTCGGCTGGGTCAGTTGGCATTTCTATGTGGAGTTTGCATGTTCTCCCCATGTTGGCGTGGGTTTCCTCCGGATGCTTCGGTGTTCCCCACAAGTCCAAAGATACTGTATGCGCTATAGGTGAATTGAATAAGCTAAATTGTCCGTAGTGCATGCGTGTGAATGGGAGTGTGTGGGTGATTCCCAGTGATGGGTTGCAGCTGGAAGGGCATCCGCTGCGTAAAACATATGCTGGATAAGGCAGTTCATTCCGCTGTGGCGACCCCTGATTAAGAAAGGGACTAAGCCGAAAGGTAAATGAATGAATAAATGAAGCATATACAAGGTATTGTATACCTGAATAAGTTCATGATAAAACCAGTGTGGTATTTGTTTCAGAGATGTTTGTTAGTATGTTCAGGCTGCTGTTTTTCCTGTAAAAATGCTTAATATTTTTGTGATAATGATTTTATTATATTTATTGTGTTACTGTATTATTATTTTATTTATTATTATTTTTATATTAATGTGGAAATACTTTTAAAAGTGTCACTTTTATTGTTGTTGACAGAATTCTTTATAAAGTAAAAAAAAAAACATAATTAATTTGAACGTCTATGAAATCTGTAAAAAAGCTGTCATTTTTTGAAGAGATTAAAATACATGCTTTGGATACTTTTCATTGCACGTTTCAGATGACAAATCCACTAGAGGGCACTGTCTACGTTTTCTTTTTCCTTTAAAATGCTTAATATTTTTGTGGAGATGATGATGATTATTATTATTATTATTATTATTATTATTATTATTATTATTATTATTGTGGAACACTTTTAAAAGTGTTATTTTTATTGTTATTGACAGAATTTTATATAAAGTTCAAAAGAACAGAATTAATTAACATTAACATATCTTTGAAATCTGATAGTTTTGTGATGTTTTCAGTCTTTACTGTCACAACTTTTAATGTGTCTCAGGTTCATTAAAAATACATGCCTCGTTGCACATTTTAGAGGACAAATCCACTAGAGGGCGCTGTCTACATTTTCTTTTCTCTGTAAAAATGCTTTATATGTTTGTGAAATTATATGATTATTATTATTAGTATTATTATTATTATTATTATTATTATTATTATTATTATTATTATTATTATTATTATTATATTGTGGAATACTTTTAAATGTGTTACTTTTAATGTTATTGACAGAATTATTTATAAAGTTCAAAAGAACAGAATTAATTTGATCATGTCTGTGAAATCTGATAAGCTTTGTGATGTTTTTTACTGACACATTAATGTAATGTCTCATTTTCTTAAAACAAGTTAGCGAAAACAGACCAGGCTTACAAAAAATATGTGCCTCAGCTTCGTTGCATGTTTCAGATGACAAATTCACTAGAGGGTGCTGTCTATATTTCTTTTTCCTGTAGAAGTGCTTAATATTTTTGTGGAAAATGTTTATTATTATTATTATTATTATTATTAATATATTATTATTGTGGAATACTTTTCAAAGTGTCACTTTTAATGTTATTGACAGAATTTTATAAAAAAAAAAAAAAGTTCAAAAGAACAGAATTAGTTAACATTTACATATCTTTGAAATCTGAAAAGCTTTGTGATGTTTTCATTTTTTTTATTGTCACATTAATTTAATTCTGTATAACTTTAACTGAAAAGTTATTAGTAATTAAAGTTATTAGTAGGGCCAGACAGAATCTGCGGACATTTTTTTGCTATTATATGCAGAATGATTTTGGGAGTATCTTAACCATAAACCCAATATATGAAATAAAAAAATAATTTTTACCTTTCATTTAATGTTTACAATGCAAATCCAATTAGATCCACTTATTTTGTAAACAAAGCAAGTCTCTCATATAATATATCTACTAAAAGACAGAAGATATTACTTTACAAACTGTATTGTAAATAAATCAAACGAAAAATTTCATATTAGTCAATAATATTACTGAAATGAACTGAATGAATATAAATGTACACACATTTACACAAGTAAATAAATAGACTTACTGATGGGCTGAAAATCTATGGAAATCTGAATTTCAGCGCTGCAGATTCCGTGTGGGGCTAGTTATTTGTAACTAATAACCTTAACTTTTCAGATTTGGATTGTTCTGTATTAATGTGCACATTTTGTAAAGCTGCTTATTGTGAAAAGCGCTATACAAAAACTTGAATGGAATGTGATCAATATAAACATCGCAGCTTTTTTATCAGAGTTGTTTCCATGTTTAAGGATTGCTGCACATTCAACTTATGGAAATCCTCTATATTTAAGCCAATCAGAGGACGACTGAAGTGTTTCCAAAAGCATGCCATATGCTTAGCCAAGGGTCTTAGCTGAGACTAGTTTAACTGCAGTCCTCTCAGTGAAATGGTTGTATAATACGAGAGCCAATCTAAATGCTCATCACAAAGGTTTCCTGCTCTGTGTTAGTATGCTCCTCAGGAAAAGACTCCCTTCTCTAGTCTGAGGTGAAACCGAGTGAGGTAAAGACGGCGGATAACATCTTTCACTCTTCTCACAGGCGAGAGAAAGCTCGAGTGTCTCTCACACGGGAATAATTGAGCTTGAAACAGAGCAGACATGCAGGCTGCACAGAACAAATGATTCTCGCTCCCCATTTAGATTAGAAGATGTACTATCAATTAAACAATTGGGATAAAGCCGCACGTTCATCCGAGATTTGTGGATTGCACTACAAAGGAAACGGCTAATGAACTATATTTGAATTTCACTTTGCCCCAAGAGATGAAAACAACGGATTTGTTTCCAGGAAAAATGCTAAATTAATTTTTTGTTTAAGGACTAGCATCATTGGAAAATGTGTGGTTCAACCTACATTTTTGTGAAATCTTAAATTCTAAAATTTTTTTTTACAGATTGATATGATCCCATAACTGTGGTTAGTTGATTGCAAAATAGAAACAGATGTTTCAATATATAATGTGAACATACAGTGCATCTGGTAAGCATTGATAGATTTATGATTGATTTACTTTTTCCACATTTTCTTTATGTTACAGCCTTATTCTAAAATAGATTAAATTTGATTAAATTTGTTTTTGAATATGATGCCACAAGCTTGGCACACCTGTCTTTGGGAATTTTTGCCCATTCCTCTTTGCAGTACCTCTCAAGCTCTATTAGGTTGGATGTGAAGCGACGGTGTACAGCCATTTTCAGATCTCTCCAGAGATGTTCAATAGGATTTAGGTCTGGGCTCTGGCTGGGCCACTCAAGGACATTCACTGAGTTGTGGTGAAGCCACTCCGTTGATATTTTGATGGTGTGCTTTGGGTCATTGTCCTGCTGGAAGATGAGCCCCAGTCTGAGGTCAAGAGGACTCTGAAGCAGGTTTTCATTCAGGATGTCTCTGTACATTGCTGCATTCATCTTTCCCTCGATCCTGACTAGTCTTCCAGTTCCTGCTGCTGAAAAACATCCCCACAGCATGATGCTGCCACCACCATGCTTTACTGTAGGAATGGTATTAGCCTGGTGATGAGCGGTGCCTGGTTTTCTCCAAACGTAATGCCTGGCATTCACTCCAAACAGTTCAATTTTAGTCTCATCAGACCAGAGAATTTAGTTTCTTATGGTCTGAGAGTCCTTCAGATGCCTTTTGGCAAATTCCAGGCAGGGAGTGGCTTCCGTCTGGCCACTCTACCATACAGGCCTGATTGGTGGATTGCTGCACAGATGGTTGTCCTTCTGTAAGGTTCTCCTCTCTCCACAGAATAATGCTGGAGCTCAGACAGAGTGACCATCGGTTTATTGATCACCTCCCTGACTAAGGCCCTTCTCCCCTGATCACTCAGCTTAGATGGCCGGCCAGCTCTAGGAAGAGTCTTAGTGGTTCCAAACATCTTCTACTTACGGATGATGGAGGCCACTGTGCTCATTGGAAGCTTGGTTTGTGCTCTGACATGCACTGTCAACCCTGGGACCTTATATAGACAGGTGTATGCCTTTTCAAATCATGTCCAATCAACTGAATTTACCACAGGTGAACTCCAATGAAGCTGCTGAAACATCTCAAGAATGATCAGTGGAAACAGAATGTACCTGAGCTCAATTTAGAGCTTCACGGCAAAGGCTGTGAATACTGATGTACATGTGATTTTTCAGCTGTTTTATTTTTAATAAATTTGCAACAATTTCTAAAACTCTTTTTCACATTGTCATTATGGGGCATTGTGTGTAGAATTTTGAGGAAATAAATGAATTTAATCCATTTTGGCTGTAACATAAAAAAAAGTGGAAAAACTGAAGCACTATCAATACTTTCTGCATTCTCTGTGAATAAATCTTTTATTTACCTCAAATGTCACATCCATAATGCTGGAATTGCCTAAAAACAGACTGCTCGTTTTTATGCACTTCTAATTTCCCACAACCCCCCCCCCCTCTCTCTCTCTCTCTCTCTCTCTCTCTCTCTCTCTCTCTCTCTCTCTCTCTCTCTCTCTGTAGATGGAGCAAGAATAGCGGCCTCAACAGGGATTGACATTTTACTTATGGACAACTTTAAGCTAGTCATTAATGACACCTCATACCTGGTGCAGCCCCCCAGGAGAGGTAAGCGTGCGCTGTTGCATTGTGGGTCATCAGGGGGGTAGGGATTTGCAGAGGCCCAGAGGAGCTTTTTGATATTTTGTTGGCATTTGGCTAGATCTGTTACCGCACGAGGACGGCGAGCGGCTGAACGATGTCAAGATTTTGGTGCAGCAGCTCTACACCACCCTGCGTATAGAGGAGCATCAGCTCAGCAAAGAGAGAGAGCTGGTTGGACGACTGGAGGACCTCAACTCTCAGCTTCAGCCCTTGGAGAAGGTGTGTTGTTATTTGTACTGTATGAAATCCGCAGGAGGGCTAATCATTTAGACTTCAACTGTATGTGTTGCAATGGAAGTTAAATTAAATGAGAGATCATTCATTACCTTTTTATTTTTTGTAATATATTTTTTTTTTGATCAAGCAATGTTTCAATAGTTAAGAAAAGTTCAAATGTATGTAAATGAGCAGCAGCGTGAGAAAGCAGAACTCCCATGATTCATTTTCCTGTCAAAGAAAATGGAGAAGTTAATGTTACTGTAAGCAGATTCCCTGCTCTGTATCTCCTCTGCCCACATGCTGAGACGTAATGACAGATGATGCATGGAAAACAGAAACTCTGGGCATTCTAAGTGGGGTTGATTTACATGGATTGATAATATTTCATCTTGTTCATGATATTATACTGCCTTATGAGCTGAAAAATTAGTTTTTACATAGAACTGTACAGTTGAAGTCTAAATGATTCACCCTCCTAGTAATTTTTTTTCTTTTTCAAATATTTCCGAAATGATGATTAACAAAGCAAAGAATTTTTCAAAGTAGTTCCTATAATATTTTTTCTTCTGGAGAGTCTTATTTGTTTTATTTCAGTTAGAATAAAAGCAGTTTTTAATTTTTTTAAAAACCATTTTAAGGTCAATATTATTAGCCCCTTTAAAGGTGCTGTATGTACGTTTTTGAATCTTCTAAAGCATAAAAATGCCATAATTAAGAAACATGCTAAGTGAACTATGCTAAAGTCAGATATTCTGCTTTGAAAATGTATGTTTCGTGCTGGAACGCGGTGTATAGCTCCTTTCACGCAGTGATACCGGTAAATATCCGCAATATTTCCGGAATGACTTTATCGGTAATTTCAAAAAAAGCGCTGTTCACACAGGCACGGACGTTCCGAAATTTTTCCAGAAAAGACCGTTCACACATCCATTCCAAAATATCGGTAAATTCTGACATCATTAACCAGAAATTACCTCTAAACTGCTGTGCTTGTATTTGTAAACATTTGACTACATTACAAACTCGGTGGATTGCTAAGTATTGTGAACAACTTCGATGAAAGCATATAGAGGAACACTTTCACATGTTTGAGATGTGCATAATATGTGTGTGTGGCGCTCACCGGCTGCTTCACGTGCACACGCGTCAAGAAACTGGAGGAAGCAGAGCTTGAAGGTAAACAAACAACAGCTTATCATAAGCATTTTATCGATAATTTTTTCCACAGTTGGCATTAAGAAGGAACATAGAAACGTTATCTGACAAACATCTAACAGCTAAATGTGTCTGGAAAAATATTCAAAGGCTTTTATTTTCATAAACGGCGCAGATGTGAATGCGTCTGAGTGTTCTGATTGGCTGAAGTAGACGTCTCATTTCGAACGCACTCTTACCGGCAATTTTCCTTCTACATTCACACAGCGCAGTATTCTGGCAAATTACCGGTAATGTTGCAACTTCTCTTTCTGGCAAATTGCCGGAACGAATTTACCTGTATTTTCAAAAAGGTAATTACCGATAATTTTCCGGAAAGGTCTGTACGTGTGAAAAGGGGTTTTGTTTTGGTTATTTAACCTGCCCAATGCCAGTTCAGCCAATTATATTTCAGTTCCCCTGCTTGCCTTGGTGGTAAACAGTATATTTAATTCATTTAGTCAGGAAGGCTCTCAAAGCATGAGTCCGTGACAGAAATGCAAACTCCGGTGGACAGTAGCAGCTTCTGAAATGAGATGAAGATTCCACATGAGGTGGTTATTTATTAGCAAATAATATAAATATTTGAACGTAAACATTAGGTGAGCAGGTTACATTGTAATGCCGTGTCCTAACAACAAGCTAAGTGACTAGATTTGCCGTGATAAGCAATTTGGCTGTTTGCAGTAGATGAAACACAACAAAAATTTAAATACAGCCATTCAGATGCACAGAATAGTGCACTCACTGCACTCCAACGGAATGGTAAGGTTTGTGATCTAATTAATACATATTAAAACTTTTACATTATTAAATGTAGATGCTGAATCACTGATATGTGTTGGTTTACACTGAGTCACAGTTCTAAAGTTCAATTTCAAACGGTTTATTTTATTGTCAAGATCTGAGTTGAACTATCTGCTGCTGCAATAAATGTCATGTAAAATGGCATTCAAACTCACATTATTAGCATTTAAAGGGCCACGAAACCCCCCTGTCTCAGCAGGGTGTTTTCACACCTCTAGTATGGAAAAAGTCAGGAAAGTGGGTGTGTCCAGCTCTGTTTAGGTGGGAGTGTCGGGGGAGGGAAAGAGGGAAGGATGTGCAAATATGGGAGTTTATGTTTGGGCACACAGACGCAGGGGAGAAAGACAGTGACTGTTTACATGGACATCAGTAATCAAATTATTGCCAAATTATTAATTTGTCAACTTTAACGGCAGTTTGACATTTTCACTTTTTATTCAGGAACATTTCCTACATGTCGCCCGTGACAAACGAGATATTGAAAGCGAGGAACTGCTGGAGAGTGGAGTTTTAATGGAATGTTTGATACGGCACGGCGAATGGGAGTAAAAAATCCTCCACATTTCTCTGTAACTTAGATGCACTCGGTAGGTAGCGTCAGAAAGCTGTGTGTGTGTGTGTGTATAGACTATCCTGTCACAAAATGCGGCGAAAATTCTACACAATGGTAATAGTTTGATTGTGATGTTTACATTTAGAGAGCAGCATTTACAGCGGATCTTCCAGTCTATAATGTTGTACTATAATATTGCAGTGATAATAACGTACTGTAAACTTAGTAACTAAATTATTTTGGCTATGGTATGTCTTTAAAAACTGAAAGAGCACTGCTGACGATGAAGTAACTTTACCATCTGGGTTAAACAAAGGGCACTGCTCTCACACACACTTACCAAATCTGTAGAGACAAGACAATCAAACTGGAACTGTGTCTTTTTTTATAAAGGAGACGAGCGGCAAATCCGGATTTCATCATTTCCAGATGCGAAAAAAATGTTCCTTATAAACACATTTTTGTCGCGTGCACTGTAATCCACACGAGTGAGTCCAGCTGCACTCTCATAGCGGGAAAATGAAAACAAAACCTTCGTTGCAGCACATTAATAAACGCAGCACACTAATAAATGCAACACTGACGACCCATGTCTCTAAATTCTTCTTCTTTCAATTGTTTTGGCAACACAACGTGGCGTCTCGCTGTCGTCTGAACACTGTAACAGGTAAAACGGTCTCCGAAGCTATCATGCATATTAATGAAGTTGCACCGCATACACAATAGAGCGCGCTGATTGGTTTTAACAAAGTCTTTCTCATGAATTAATGGCACCCACTCAGAGACGTCACGATGCACTCACAGGTACAGACATCCACTCTCCACACTGGATTTACACGCAAGTATCTCATGGCCGTGACGCAGCTTCAAAAATTCGTTTCAAACTGGAAGAACGAATTTGTTCAAAATAACGCAAAAACAACCAATTTTCACTTTTTAGTGCAATATATGTGTCCTAATAGTGTTTATAGCAGCGTGGGACACACATATGACTGTCAACAGCTCAAAAAATGTGTTTTGGTGTTTCGTGACCCTTTAACACTGAATAAAGCACATGAGGTGTACCTGAGGTGATCGTTGTCATATTATTGTTCAGCTGCAAAAAATAAAAGCCTTTTCTAAAATATAAATTTCAGGTGTTGGTTAGGACAAAAACTCCTTTTAATATGTAAAAATATTCCCTCTATTACATGACGTTGCTTTTATATAGAACACGACTTAAATCAGCCTTTAGGCTCAATAGTGTTTTGAACCCAAGAGTGCAATACCTAGTTCAACCACTGGGCGTCAAACTTACATACTGCACTTTTAAGCAATATTTTTCCAATTGTCTGCAGGACAAATCATAGTTGTACAATTTAATTACCCAAACTTGCCTAGTTAGCCTAATTAACCTAGTTAAGCCTTTAAATGCCACTTTAGGCTGAATACTAGTATCTTGAAAAATATCTAGTAAAATATTATGGGCTGTCTTCATGGCAAAGATAAAAGAAGTCAGCTATTAGGAATGGGTTATTAAAACTTATGTGTTGAAATAATCTTTCTATTAAACAGAAATTGGGTAAAATATATACATGGAGGCTGGTATTTTTGTCTTCAACTGTATATATTTTAGTATAAACAAAATCACAAAAAAATAGACTTGCGGTTAAATGTACTCCATGTCTTATTAGTTCAACTAACCACTGAACCGCACACAGAGAATGAACACATGGGATAACACAGACTGCAATCGAAACTGCTACAGTGATGCGAACAGCCATTATCTGATCATAACGACAGCTGATAATTAAGCTGAGATAGTCTAATTGCACAGTACATTGACTGTGTGGGATTGTGTGGGGTTTTACACACAGAGAGCTGCATGAATACTGCTAATTCTGTAATTGCAAAGTTTTGTTAAAGACGTCTAAAACTTGACTTGTTTTGTATGTCTGTGTCTTTGTGTTTGTTTGTGTGCGTGTCTGTCTGTCTGTTTCTTTGTGTCTTTATATGTTTATGTCTATTTGTTTGTCTCTCTGTTGGTCTATATGTGTGTCTCTACCTGCCTGCGTCTTTCTGTGTGTCTATATGTGTCTGTATGTCTATATATTCTGTCTGTATGCATCTATATGTGTCTGACTGTCTGTCTGCCCTTGTCTTTCTGTGCATCTATACGTGTCTGTTTGTCTATATACTGTCTGTCTGTGTCTTTATGTGTCTGTCTGGGTCTATATGTCTCTGTGTGTCTGTATATTCTGTCTGTCTGTGTCTATATGTGTCTGTCTGTCTGCATCTACTGTATATGTCTGTCTCTCTGTCTGCGTCTTTCTGGGTCTATATGTGTCTGTGTGTCTATATATTTTGTCTGCATCTATATGTGTCTATCTGTCTGTCTGCATCTTTCTGTGTGTCTATATGTGTCTGTGTGTCTATATATTCTGTGTCTATATGTGTCTGTCTGTCTATCTGTCTGTGTCTTTCTGTGTGTCTATGTGTCTGTGTGTCTATATATTCTGTCTGTGTCTATATGTGTCTGTCTGTCTGTATCTATATGTGTCTGTCTGTCTGTATCTATATGTGTCTGTCTGTCTGCATCTTTCTGTGTGTCTATGTGTCTGTATCTCTGTGTGTCTATATATTCTGTCTGTCTGTGTTTATATGTGTCTGTCTGTCTGCCTGCATCTTTTTGTGTCTGTGTGTGTGTCTATATATTTTGTCTGTCTGCTTCTATATGTTTCTGTCTGTCTGCGTCTATAAGTGTCTGTCTGTCTGTCTGCCTGTCTGTCTGAGTCTTTCTGTATCTATTTATGTCTGTGTGTCTATATGTGTCTGTCTGTCTGCGTCTATATGTGTCTGTCTGTCTGTCTGTCTGTCTGCCTGTCTGTCTGAGTCTTTCTGTGTCTATTTATGTATGTATGTTTGTGTGTCTATATGTGTCTGTGTGTCTATATATTTTGTCTGCATCTATATGTGTCTATCTGTCTGTTTGTCTGTGTCTTTCTGTGTGTTTATGTGTCTGTATGTCTGTGTGTCTATATATTCTGTCTGTGTCTATAAGTGTCTGTCTGTCTGTATCTATATGTGTCTGTCTGTCTGCGTCTTTCTGTGTGTCTGTGTCTGTATCTCTGTGTGTTTATGTGTCTGTCTGTCTGCGTCTATGTATCTGTCTGTCTGTCTGCCTGCATCTTTTTGTGTCTGTGTGTGTGTCTATATATTCTGTCTTTCTGCTTCTATATGTGTCTGTCTGTCTGTCTGCGTCTATGTATCTGTCTGTCTGTCTGCCTGCATCTTTTTGTGTCTGTGTGTGTGTCTATATATTCTGTCTTTCTGCTTCTATATGTGTCTGTCTGTCTGTCTGCGTTTATGTGTCTGTCTGTCTGCCTGTCTGAGTCTTTCTGTGTCTATTCATGTCTGTATGTCAATATGTGTCTGTCTGTCTGCGTCTATATGTGTCTGTCTGTCTGCCTGCCTGCGTCTTTGTGTCTATATGTGTCTGTATGTCTGTGTGTGTCTATGTCTGTCTTTCTGTCTGTCTGTCTGTCTGTCTGCGTCTTTGTGTGTCTATACAGTATGTGTCTGTATGTCTCTGAGTCTATATTCTGTGTCTATATATTCTGTCTGTCTGTTTATATGTGTGTCAGTTTGCGTATTTCTGTGTGTCTATATATTCTCTGTCTGCATCTATACTGTATGTGTCTATCTGCCTTCATCTTTCTCTGTGTGTGTGTGTGTGTGTGTGTGTGTGTGTATATATATTCTGTCTGTCTGCTTCTATATGTGTCTGTTTGTCTGTCTGTGTCTAAATGTGTCTGTCTGTCTGCCTGCATCTTTCTGTGTGTCTGTATGTCTGTGTGTCTATATATTCTGTCTATTTGCTTCTATATGTGTCTGTCTGCCTGCATCTTTTTGTGCATCTGTCTGCCTGCGTCTTTCTGTGTCTATATGTGTCTGTGTCTATATGTGTCTGTCTGTCTGCGTCTATGTGTCTGTCTGTCTGCCTGCGTTTTTCTGTGTGTCTATATGTTTCTGTATGTCTGTGTTTATATATTCTATCTGTCTGTGTCTGTATGTGTCTGTCTGTCTGCGTCTATGCGTGTCTGTCTGTCTGCCTGCGTCTTTCTGTGTGTCTATGTGTGTGTGTGTGTGTCTGTGCGTCTATATATTCTGTCTGTCTGTGTCTACATGTGTCTGTTTGTCTTACATTTAGTATAGTAAAGTGTTTTGCACTGGTCAGTTTCCTGTAATCTCCGTTTCTCAGGTTAAAGAAGAGCTGAGTAAGAAAGCCGAGCGCAGGACTACCTGGGTGCTGTGGGGAGGAATGGCTTACATGGCCACGCAATTTGGCATTCTGGCACGACTGACCTGGTGGGAGTACTCATGGGATATCATGGAGCCCGTCACATATTTCATCACCTACGGCACCGCCATGGCCATGTACGCTTACTTCGTGCTAACACGTCAGGTGAGCGGCTGTTCATCCATCAGTCATTCCAATGGTTCCTCTTAAACACATCCATTCATTCATTTACCTTCAGCTTAATCCCTTATTTATCAGCAGAATGAATTGCCAGATATTCTGGCATACGTTTTACACAGAGGATGCCCATCCTGGCGCAACCCAGCACTGGAAAACACCCATACACTTTCGCACTCACACACACTCATACACTATGTCCAATTTAGTTCATTCAATTCACCTGTACCGCGTGCCTTTGTGCTTAGCACTGTTGCCTCACAGCAAGAAGGTCGCTGGTTCAAGTCACGGCTGGGCCAGTTGGCATTTCTGTGTGGAGTTTGCATGTTCTCCCCGTGTTCGCGTGGGTTTCCTCCGGGTGCTCCGGTTTCCCCCACATTCCAAAGACATGCGCTATAGATGAATTGGAAGAACTAAATTGTCCGTAGTGTATGAGTGTGTGAATGAGAGAGTGTATGGGTGTTTCCCAGTACTGGGTTGCGGCTGTAAGGGCATCCCCTGTGTAAAACATATGCCTGAATAGTTGGCGGTTGATTCCGCTGTGGTGACCCCTGATAAATAAGGGAGTAAGCTGAAGGAAAATGAATGAATGACACACAGGGAGACCCGTCTGACCTGTCTATGCACCTCTCTCGCACAGGAATATCTATACCCGGACGCCAGGGACAGACAGTACCTGCTGTTCTTTCATCGGGGAGCGAAGAGGACACGATTTGACATTGAGAAGTACAACAAACTGAAGGATGCCATTGCTGAGGTAAGAGAGAGATTCAAAGCATTAATCCTTTTGTTCTCTAAAAGGAACACTACACTTTTTTTAGGGAAATAGGCTCATTTGACAAGTTCACCAGATTTAAACAGTTGAGAATGTGTGTGCAAGTATGAAGGAGCTATGTAAAAAATGCAATAAGAATAAAACATTTAATATGTTAATTTTGGTTAATGGAAATTAAAAATCTGCTAGTTTCTAGGCCAATAAGTATTCACAGCCTTTGCTCAATACTTTATTGATGCACCTCTGGCAGCAATTACAGCCTCAAGTCTTTTTGAATATGATGCCACAAGCTTGGCACAGCTGTCTTTGGGAATTTTTGCCCATTCCTCTTTACAGTACCTCTCAAGCTCTATCAGGTTGGATGAGAAGTGATGGTGTACAGCAATTTTCAGATCTCTCCAGAGATGTTCAATAGGATTTAGGTTTGGGCTCTGGCTGGGCCACTCAAGGACATTCACTGTGCTGTTGTGAAGCCACTTTATTGATATTTTGGCGGTGTGTTCTGGGTCATTTTCCTGCTGGAAGAAGAACCGTCGCCTTAGTCTGAGGTCAAGAGCACTCTGAAGCAGGTTTTCATTCAGGATGTCTCTGTACATTGCTGCATTCATCTTTCCCTCTATCCTGACTAGTCTTCCAGTTCCTGCTGCTGAAAAACATCCCCACAGCATGATGGTGCCACCACTATGCTTCGCTGTAGGGATGGTATTAGCCTGGTGATGAGCGGTGCCTGGTTTTCTCCAAACGTAACGCCTGGGATTCACTCCAAAGAGTTCAATTTTAGTCTCATCAGACCAGAGAATTTTGTTTCTTATGGTCTGAGAGTCCTTCAGATGCCTTTTGGCAAATTCCAGGCAGGGAGTGGCTTCAGTCTGGCCACTCTACCATACAGGCCTGGTTGGTGGATTTCTGCACAGATGGTTGTCCTTCTGTAAGGTTCTCCTCTCTCTATAGAAGAATGCTGGAGCTCAGACAGAGTGACCATCGGGTTATTGATCACCTCCCTGACTAAGGCCCTTCTCCCCCGATCACTCAGCTTAGATGGCCGGTGAGCTCTAGGAAGAGTCCTGGTAGTTCCAAACATATTCCACTTACGGATGATGGAGGCCACTGTGCTCATTGGAACTTTCATAACAGCAGAAATGTTTCTGTAACCTTTCCCAGCCTTGTGCCCCGAGACAATCCTGTTTCGGAGGTTTATAGACAATTCCTTTGTCTTCATGCTTGGTTTGTGCTTTGACATGCACTGTCAACCCTGGGACCTTATATAGACAGGTGTATGCCTTTTCAAATCATGTCCAATCAACTGAATTGACCACAGGTGAACTCCAATAAGGCTGCTGAAACATCTCAAGAATGATCAGTGGAAACAGAATGTACCTGAGCTCCATTTAGAGCTTCACGGCAAAGGCTGTGATTTATATATATATACATGTATATATATACATATAATATATATATATATATATATATATATATATATATATATATATATATATATATATATATATATATATATATATATATATATATATATATATATATATATATATATATATATATACAGTTGAAGTCAGAACTATTAGCCCCCTTTGAATGTATTTTTCTTTTTTAAATATTTTCCAAATTATGTTTAACAGAGCAAGGACATTTTCACAGTATGTCCGATAATATTTTTTCTTCTAGAGAAAGTCTTATTTGTTTTATTTTGGCTAGAATAAAAGCAGTTTTTAATTTTTTTAAAGTCATTTTAAGGTCATTATTATTAGCCCTTTTAAGCTATATATTTTTTTGATATTCTACAGCACAAACCATCATTATACAATAACTTGCCTAATTACCCTAACCTGCCTAGTTAACCTAATTAACCTAGTTAAGCCTTTAAATGTCACTTTAAGCTGTATAGAAGTGTCTTGAAAAATATCTAGTCAAATATTATTTACTGTCATCATGGCAAAGATAAAATAAATCAGTTATTAGAGATAAGTTATTAAAACTATTATGTTTAGAAATGTGCTGAAAAAATCTTCTCTTCATTAAAAAAAAAAATTGGGAAAAAAATAAACAGGGGGGCGAATAATTCAGGGGGGCTAATAATTCAGGGGGGCTAATAATTCTGACTTCAACTGTGTGTGTATATATATATATATATATATATATAGTATTGTATGGAAAATAATAGTGGCCATTGGGTTTATTTTATTATTATTATTTTTAATTGTCTTCTTTCCCATCTCTACCTCAGGCGGAGTTGGATCTAAAGCGTCTAAGAGACCCGCTGCAGTTGAATCTCCCTATCCAGCAAATCGATACCAGCAAGGACTGATGAGAATGTGAAGCCCTTTCTGCCTCTCTCTCTTTCTTTCTCTCTTATTTCTTTCTCCTCTGCCTTTTTGCATTTAGTTTTCTGTCTTTTTTATTGTTTGTTTTATCTTTACAGCCTCAATGAAAAAAAAAAAAACACATATCCACAGCAAGCTTCAGAGTTTTATTACTATACTTTCCGTTAATTTTGTTCTTTAATTTGGCAAGTCTATGCAGCGGAGGAGAGATACGATTCAATGAAACGACACTGAACGGATGATAGATGCTGATCATAACGCTATACAGGACCACACAGAGAGAGAAGCGCAGCTATTTCAGACAGGAGGATGATGGGATTGAAACAGTACATCGCTCTATATGAGACCTCCCACGTCTTGCATGGGACACAGACTCTGAGGTCTAAAAATCCATCTTGGGTTGAACAGTTTCTTTTTTTGTTGTTTTCCCACATTGGAGTACTGCTGATGTCCCTAACTCTGACACTTTTGCTGAAGAGATTTCGGGATGTGGTGCTCTTTTTTCCATCTCGGGAAAAGATACGTTTACCATTGAGCCAGTCTTCTTGTGGCCGAAACGCTGCATCGACGCCTGTATTCAACAGCCTCAGCTAAATCTACTTTATTTTCTTTCTGGCTTCCTGTACGGACCTGTTAAGAGCTGAAGACAGATCTAACAGCTGAAATATCACTGTGTGTTACTATTCCAAAAAAACAAAAAAGGAAAAAAAGAGAAAGAATCAAAGAAATTGTGGCACTTTTTAATTTTAAAAGCCATATTATGTTTGTTATGATGATGAAAATAAGTGAGTAGATCATTTTTTTCTTTCTTTCTCTCATTGTTAGATGACTTTTTGTTTTTTAAAACCATACCATCAGACATTACATATCTGAAGATTCTCAAAGATTGAATTTATGCGACTCTCAAATAGACTGTCCTTAACTTCACTATAAAAAAAAATATTTGTAAATTAAGAGTTTTTCATATTTTGTGATTAATGTTTTGTTTTGTTCATTTATTTATGCTTTTGAATTGCATTTTGGGAGCTTGATTTGTGCTCCAACATCGTTTGATGTTAAAAAAAATTGTAAAAGTGACATTTTTAATAGTATTTCTATAACAATATATTATTTTAAACTACTAAAGTGTCAATATAGTATGTCTATAGTAATAGTATGTCTATAACCAGGCACATCATGATTTTGCCAAGTACGAAGTGAGCCTGAATTAAAATCTATGTTGATCCTGGAACATCGTTTTTGTTCGAAAATGTAATCCAAACCTATTCCCTACCCCTGAACTCAACTTTAACTTTAAATTATTCCCCAAATCAGAGGCAAACAATAGTTGGATAACAATCATGTAGACGTGCATAAACCTAAACCTAACATAAACTGTAAACGGATCCCTTAATTCTGATTGGCTGATTGGAATGTTGTTTCAGGATAAATATAGATGTTAATCCAGCAGCATGTCCTACTTGGTGAAATCAGGTTGGCGCTATAACCAGTGTTGGGGGTAACACATTACAAGTAATGCAAGTAACGAGTAAACGCATTACCTAAAAAAATTAAGTAATAATATTACTTAATAATAAAAAATAATAATGATGTAATAATAATAAATCATATTGATAATAATAATAATAATCATGTTGAATCACACTCAATGAGAGAATGAGCTCCCCACGGGAACAGACAGAAACCAAGATGGCAGAGCCTTACATTTCTGTGATGGAAGTATTCTGATTATTTTTGAACACATGGAAGAAAAGGGGATGTGTATATATATATGGCATGTAGAGCGTCAGGAAGTTCTCAGAAGGTAACATTGTTCTATTTTTTTAAATGTTTTTTTTTATTTAAAGTTAAATGAAGATTATACAGTGCGTCATTAAATGCAGAGCTCCTCTATTTAAAAAAAGAAAAACACCCTGCAAGTTCTAAAAGAGATCAAGCCTCAGGCAGGTATGAAAAAGTAACTCAAAAGTAATGTAACGCATTACTTTCCATAAAAAGTAACTAAGTAATGCAACTAGTTACTTTTTTGGAAAGTAACTCAATATAGTAATGCATTACTTTCAAAAGTAACTTTCCCCAACACTGCCTATGATAATATATTGTTTTAAACTACTAAAGTGTCAATTTGTTAAACTGCACAGTTGAATTTTTAACATCAAAAGTCGACACAGCAGAGATAAAGGTCCTATAATGCAATTCACATCCATAAATAAACTGAAAAAAACATAATTCACAAAATGCAAAACAGTGTAAAAAAGTTGACTCATCTTAGAATTGTAAGGCAACTTAAAATTTGACAAAAAGTCAAGGCAGCATATTTTTATGTTGCTTAAACTTTGCATAACTTAAAGAATTTAGTTGAAACCTGATTAACATATTAAAATAAGTTAAAGCAACATCAAATATTTGTTGTCTTGACACAATATTTGTTTTTACAGTGTGCTGCAAGTTGCCTTACAATTTTAAGTTGAGTCACCTTTTTTACAGTGTAATCTGTATTTTGTGATTTATGTTTTTTCTGTTTATTTATGGCTGTGAATTGCATTATGGGAGCTTTATCTCTGCTCTGTCGACATGTTACGTTAAAAATGCAACTGTGATGTTTAGGAAAGTGACTTTTTTAGTTTAGTTACTTAAGTAGTTTAAAACAATATATTGTTATAGAAATACTATTAAAAATGTCAATAAAAGTCACTTTTATAAATCTTTTTATAACATCAAACATTGTTGGAGCAAAAATCAAGGTCCCATAATGCAATTCAAAGCATAAATAAAGAGAAGAAAAAAACATAAATCACGAAATACAAAAAAAAGTTGACTCAACTTAAAATTGTAAGGCAATTTAAAATTTATGACAAAGTCAAAACAACAAATATTTTTATGTTGCTTTAACTTATTTTAATATGTTAATCATATTTCGGCTAATTTTTTTTTAAGCTATACAAAGTTAAACTTCATATTTTAGTCAGTTTGATGTAAGTTGAGATGACTAGAAAAGTTAATTTGATTCAACCTAAAAAATGTACATCAGCAAGAAGATTATTTTACAGTAGTTGAGTCAACTAAAAAAGCTAAACAAAAAAAAAGCTGTGCTGCAAGTTGCCTTACAATTTTAAGGTGAACCAACTTTTTTTACAGTGCAATCTGTATTTTGTTATTTGTTTTGTTTTTTCAGTTTATTTATGGCTGTGATTGGATTATGGGACGTTTATCTCTGCTCTGTTGACTTTTGATGTTAACAAATCAAGTGGGATGTTTAAGAAAGTGACTTTTATTGACACCTTAGTAGTTTAAAACAATATATTATTATAGAAATACTATTAAAAATGTCAAAAAAAGTCACTTTTACAAACTTTTTGAACATCAAACATTGTTGGAGCAAAAATCAAGGTCCCATAATGCAATTCAAAGCATAAATAAAGAGAAAAACAAACATAAATCACGAAATACAAAAAAGTTGACTCAACTTAAAATTGTAAGGCAACTTAAAATTTATGAAAGTCAAGACAACAAATATTTTCATGTTGCTTTAACTTATTTTAATATGTTATACAAAGTTGAACTTTTATATTTTTGGTCAGTTTGATTGATGTAAGTTGAGATGACTAGAAAAGTTGATTTGATTCAACTAAAAAATGTGGCAGCAAGAGTATTTTTTTACAGTAGTTGAGTCAACTCAAAAAAAGAAAAAAGGTGTGCAGCAAGTTGCCTTACAATTTTAAGTTGAACCAACTTTTTTTTAAATACAGTGAGCTTGTTAATTAACAGATATGTTTTTTTACAGTGTTCTTTCTTTAGAAATATGCCTGTACACACTCCATTGGTTTACATTGTGATGAGAAACGCACATACAAAGGTCTCTATAAATCTTCAGTTTTTTCCAAACATCATCAAATGACATTTTCCCACAGTGCCTCACAGCGTCTGCTGCAGCGTGCTTTGTTACCTGCTTGTAAGATGCGATCCTAAAAAAACGACCCATCAGTCAGTCTTAAGGCAGGTCACTGTGTAAAACATGATGACTTTTTCATTTTCTTTGACTTTATTTTGAAAAATGTTCCAGATGCGATCCGTTTCCCATCAACCGTGTGGCGTTTTTTAGCTGCATAAATCTGCCTCGATATGCCAAGTCGTTCGGAACATGCAGAGAACGTGTAATATATTAGCTCTAGAATTAGCGTGTGTTTTGCACACTTCGTGGCATGCTATAGAGAGAGATCGTCGCATCCTTTGTCTACATGTGCTGTCTTTAGCCGACGGGCCTTAGCAATGATTCTAACTGGGTTGAGCTGATCATCAACGTCATTCTTGTTCCTTTTTAACATGCATCTTCAGAACAGCTATTTATCACACAAGGTACATTTTTTAAATATCAAGTTCTCTTAATCACTTCCCTTTTTGTCTGGACAGAAATGGCCACCCAGTCTTCTTGAATCTGAGGGATGTGCACTATTAGCTTAGCTTAGCATAAATCATTGAATCGGATTAGACCATTAGCATCTCGTTCCAAAATGTAAAAAAAAAAATAAAAATTTGATGGTCCCACTTTATATTAAGTGTCCTTAACTACTATGTACTTACATCAAAATGTAAATATACTGTCCGTAATGCGTTCATAATGTATTGCAGAGCAGGGTTTGGGTTAGGGACAGGTTTGGGTGTTGTGGGTAGGTTTAAGGGTGGGTTAAGGTGTAAGGAATGGTCAATAGTGTAATTATAAATGTAATTACAGAAATTGATTACATATGTAATTACATGTAGCACAAGTACAACGTGAAAACATGTATTTACACAATAAGTACATTTTACAGAGTTTTTAATTTCAGTGGAAGTACATATTAGTTAAGGACATTTAATATAAAGTGGGACCGATTTTACTTTTCAAAAGTGAGTAAACCTGTTGCTTTTAAAGTGATTAGTTGACTTTACTTGAAAAAAAGTGAGTAAATCTGTTGCCTTAAAGGAACACTGTACTTTTTTTAAGAAATAGGCTCATTTTACAAGTCACCAAGAGGTTTTTTTAATTCATTCAGCATTCATTCATTCAATCTTCGAGTCTGGCGGGAGCACTATTAGCTTAGCTTAGCATTTAATCAGATTAGACCGTTATCATCTCTCTCCAAAATTTCTAATATATATATATATATATATATATATATATATATATATATATATATATATATATATATATATACATATATATATATATATATATATATATATATATATATATATATATATATATATATATATACATATATATATATATATATATATATATATATATATATATATATATATATATATATATATATATATATAATTTTTATTTATTTATTTTTTATTATTTTTTTTATAATTTTGCTATTTAAAGCTTGACTCTTCTGTTGTTATAATGTGTACTAAAACAGACAGAAATATAAAAAAAATTAAAAATATAAAAAATTAGTGAAATGTACCTTTCAAATTTTTAAGTAAATGAAATATGTGCATTATTATAAGAATTAAGTTACGCCAACTTAACAGATCCAAGTTATAACAGGTTTACTCACTTTTTAAGTAAAGTCAACTTGTCACTTTAAGGCAGCGGACTTTATAAAAGTAAAGTAACTGATCACTTTTTTAGTGGTGTGGCGGTCATTACACATTTTAAAATTCATATTCATGTTGGGTTTTTGACACCGCTTAGTCCCCAATTCATAATGCGTTTCAATCTCAAAGGGTGAGCTCCAGTCTACACTGAAAAAACGATTTCTGCAAAATTGTTGCAAACAGTTTATCATTCATTCATTCATTCATTCATTCATTCATTCATTCATTCATTCATTCATTTTCTTTTCGGCTTAGTCCCTTTATTATTCCGGGGTCGCCACAGCGGAATGAACCGCCAACTTATCCAGCACGTTTTTACGGAGCGGATGCCCTTCCAGCCGCAACCCATCTCTGGGAAATGCAAACAATTTATATGGGCTGAATTTAAACAAACAAATTAACTTATTCATGTTCAACTTAATTTGTTTGTTTAAACTCAACCCAAATAAATTGTTTACAACCACTTACCTTAAAAAATGTAGAAAATCCAAGGAATCATCTATTAATTGTTTTTTTTTTCAGTGTACAGCTCAGATAGAAAGAACATGACAGATTTTAATATCTGAAATCATAATAATATTATTTTAGACACTACATAGAGCACTGCTGTAATGAATGTTTCACCCTAGTTCTCTCAACAATTAAAGCCATTAGGACTATTCGATGGGCTTTTAAATTGTGAAAAAATATTTGAACTTGTGTTAACCACAGAACTTATTTGAGGCCAAAAAACCCATCAATGACTTCAGTATAATGGTCTTTGAATATAACTCCTCTCTATTTGAAATCTTCTATTTGACAATTCAGATGACATTTTTATCTCTTCAAAGCCAAAATGAAATGCCATTTGTGTTCATATTTTTAAGTTTCAGAGTAGCTGAGTTTGGAAGTCTTAGTTAATCAAGTTGGTTGTTCACCCAAAATAAAAAATGCGTCATTATTTGCTCGCCTTTATGTTGTTCCAAACCCATCTAAGGATGAGTAAACGATGATGACATTTTAAGGTGAAGTAGTTTTTAAAATCTGTTCCTCAAGCAAAAAAAAAAAAAAAAGTATGACTTTAGGAGATTTAAGTCATATATGTGGTACCTTTATATAAGAGCTTTACAGAGATGATCCCTATTTATGAGCAACTGTTTGTTATTGGAAAAGAGCTAAAGGTTTTTTAAATATATCTATATTGAACAGCCTATCCCTTTGGAATGACAAGGTAAAAAAGGCAGAATTCCTATTTATGAGGAACTGTTCTTTTAAACAGACCAAACAATCCAGTTCTTGGTAAAGGGTTAGTTCATCCACAAAAAAAGAACAATTCTGTTATTAATTACTCAGCCTCATGTCTTTTCAAACCCCTGAGATCTCGGGAACACAAATTAAGACTTTTTTAGATGAAATCCAGGAGCTCTCTCATCCTTCAGAGACAGCAATGGTCCCGACTCGTTAAAAGTCCAGAAAATGGATTTGGCCTTTTTGGTTCGGGCCTCTTTTACAATGGAACTGCTTTTTTAAAAGCCCCCTCAGAAACATGTGGTTCCTTCCCGTACTTCATCACCCAATTAGCCAGCAGAACAATGAACTCTGTCACACAAGTGTGTAAAGAAGCTGAAAACTTTCAAAATATGAAATGGCCAGCCTAGAGTCCTAACCCGAACCTTATTGTGTCAGTATAGAGCTTGCATTTCACCGAATCAGTCAGCATAACAATGAACCTTCTCACACAAGTGTGCAAAGAAGCTAAAAACTTTCAAAATATGAAATGGCCAGCGTAGAGTCCTAACCCCTGAACCTTATTGTGTCAGTATAGAGCTTGCATTTTATCCAATCAGCCAGCAGAACAATGAACCACGTCACACAAGTGTGTAAAGAAGCTGAAAACTTTCAAAACATGAAATGACCAGCCTAGAGTCCTAACCTGAACCTTATTGTGTTAGAGCTCGCATTTCACCCAATAAACCAGCAGAACAATGAACCCTGTCACACAAGAGTGCAAAGAAGCTGAAAACTTTCAAAATATGAAATGGCCAGCCTAGAGTCCTAACCCGAATCTTATTGTGTCAGTATAGGGTTTACTTTTATGAGCACTGTGCATTAATATATACCCGGATGCACACATGCGACTTCTGTTTAAAACAAAGCCACAGGCGCATCCGAGGTAATACTTCAGAAGCCCAACGAAGCGTCACATGCATAAAGAGCACAGTGATCTATTGAATGTGCACCCTATACCGACACTGAGGAAATAAAGTCATGTGCGCACAACAGCATTCTCGTAGATTGATAATTTTAATATATACGATATTAATATATATGGTAATATAACCTCATTTTTGGTGCATTTCTGAACTTTCCGAGCATATGGAGGATGAGAGAGCTCTGGGATTTCATCCAAAATAAGGTCTCAGCAGTTTGGATGGACATGAGGATGAATAATTATTGACCGAATTTAAATTTTTGGGTGAACTATTCCTTTAACCAAGCTGTGGTTTGCATATTGCAATAGTTGCCCAGCGCGAATGACTGAATTACATTAACACCAAGTCCTGACCTGTAGGTGTTTTTTTTTCTGATAAATGCGTTATAGGCCCACTGTTTTCACTAAAGAGGCTTCTCTCTCTCTCTCTTTCTCTCTCTGTATATATATATATTTTTAAATCCCAGTTTGTTTATGAAGAGTGTTTATTTCAGATTGCACATTTCCATCCATCTAGTTACAGCTAATGAGGATAAATGCATATCTACTGTTGGTCCTGGAACAACATTGTAGGATTGTGCTGATCCTAAGTGTTAAAGGAGCGATCCACTTTTTTTGGAAATAGGCTCATTTTAGAAGCTCCCTAATTTTTCAATCTGTTAAGCCAATCTCCAAGTCTGGTGGGAGCACTTTTAGCTTAGCTTAGCATAAATAATTGAATCAGATTAGACCATTAGCACCTTGCTCAATTTTATGGAATAATTTTACAATTTAAAGCTTGAATGTTCTGTAGTTACATCGTGTATGAAGACTGACGGAAACTGAAAAGTTGCTATTATCTAGGCCGATATAGATAGGAACTGTCCTCGCATTCTGGCGTAATAATCAAGGAATTTGCTGACGTATGCTGCAGCAGGCGCTATGTTATTACACAGTGTTGTTACTTAGTTACCTAGCTGGGGACTATTTTTAGGAGCTGCATAATATAATCACAGCAAAGCCCCCTGATTATTATGCCGGAATTAGAGTATAGTTCCTCGACATACAGTTGAAGTCAGAATTATTAGCCCCCCTTTGAATTTTTGATTCTTTTTAAAATATTTCCTAAATGATGTTGAACAGAGCAAGGAAATTTTCACAGTATGTCTGATAATATTTTTTCTTCTGGAGAAAGTCTTATTTGTTTTATTTCGGCTAGAATAAAAGCAGTTTTAAAATTTTTAACAACCATTTTAAGGTTAAAATTATTAGCCCCTTTAAGCTAGAACAAACCATCATTATACAATAACTTGCCTAATTACTCTAACCTGCCTAGTTAACCTAATTAACCTAGTTAAGCCTTTAAATGTCACTTTAAGCTGTATAGAAGTGTCTTGAAAAATATCTAGTCAAATATTATTTACTGTCATCATGGCAAAGATAAAATAAATCAGTTATTAGAAATGAGTTATTAAAACTATTATGTTTAGAAATGTGCTGAAAAAATCTTGTCTCTGTTAAACAGAAATTGGGGGGAAAAAATAAACAGGGGGCTAATAATTGTATATGCTGTATAAAACTGTATATGCTACATTAGATGCTAATGGTCCAATCTGATTCAATGATTTATGCTAAGCTAAGCTAAAAGTGCTCCCGCCACATTTGGAGATTGACTATAATGATAAAACTAGACTGTTTAACTCTTAGTCACTTGAAAAATGACTGTTTCCAAAAACAAAAAAAGTGGAGTGTTCCTTTTAATCACCCTAAAGCAGGGGTGTCAAACTCAGATCCTGGAGGGCTGCAGCCCTGCACAGTTTAGTTCCAACCCTGCTTCAACACACTTACCTGCAGGTTTCAAACAAGCCTGAAGGACTCAATTAGTTTGATCAGGTGTGATTAATTAGGGTTGGAACTAAACTGTGCAGAGCTCCGGCCCTCCAGGAATTGAGTTTGACACCTGTGCCCTAAAGGAAATGACTGAATCATTATCCAAATGTTTATCATCCTAAACCTTAAAAGCTCACTTGAATGGGATATCATTGGAGAAACTGTGAGGTTGTTGATGGAAGTCAGAATCAAGGGCACTGTGCACATTAATGACGCTAAATAAATGAGAGTTGTCCATCTTGTTGTCATGATTGGCGATGACATTGTTTCGAATTTTACATTCGTAAATCGTCCATAGCAGAACAAAACCGCTTAATCCATCATAAGCATAAATACATCCATCCATTATGCCTTATCTGACCCATAATCATGAATTCAGCCTAAAACACACTCCAAAATAAAATCGCTGAGCAAAAACACACTACAGTATCATCTGCTCAAGGATGCCCAGTACACTGACTTCCCGAGACATACAGTAGATGTCGGGACTCGGGTCGGGCCATTATCTCAACTTCAGTTGAACTTCTTTTAGTTTATTCATTGTGTTTTATGTATGTTTCAGGGTTTTATTTTTTTATAATAATAATAATAATAATATATCAAATATATATGGAATCTATTCTAAAGCGGGTGTTGCATGAATGTATGTTTACATGGGGAAATTATATATAAATGAATCAAAAAAGCAAAGATTATTATGAATGCTGATTGCAGATTAACAGACTTTGGTTCAACAAGAGTTTTGGATATTTTCTTTTCTACTTTCTCCCTCCATGACCTTTATACTCTTGATTTAGCCGGTCTTCGCTCTCTCAGTCTTGATGCTGTAGCCCTATTGCTGCAGCGCTGCCTTTTATTCAAAACACTGATCTGAGAACAGAGCATATAGAAGACTTGAGCGCATTATATATTCTTCTCAAACACCCATTTCTTTAGCTCCTCATCATACTCCTACACTGATTATTATGTTGCTATTGTTGTTTTAAATACATTTTCTTCATGTGCACTTAAAATGAAAATTATATATTGGGGGGGGAAAAAAAAAACAAGGAAATGGGTGACATTTGGATGAAAACCATTTTTTTCATATTCATTATTTTTTGGTTTCATCATTGGCATCGGATGCTGTAATGTTAGAAGAATTTAAAAATGACTATGTAAAATCCTGTATCATTTATGAAATGTGTATAAAAGAGAAATGTAATTCAGTTATCAATAAATACTTATCCAATTTTGGATCCGGTAGTGGTATTTATTTATTTATTTAGTCATCAGAATTATTCAAATGTCCATAAACACACAAGCATGTTGTATTTGATATACTAGCATTGTTTCGAGAGTGAAATACAGTATACAGTGCATTCAGAATGTATTTATAGCGATTTACTTTTTCCACATTTTTTTATCTTACAGCCTTATTCCAAAATGGATTAAATTCATTTATTTCCTCAAAATTCTACACACAATACCCCATAATGACAATGTGAAAAAAGAGTTTTTTGTTGCAAATTTAATTAAAATAAAAAAGCTGAAAAATCACATGTACATCAGTATTCACAGCCTTTGCTCGATACTTTGTTGACGCACCTTTGGCAGCAATTACAGCCTCAAGTCTTTTTGAATATGATGCCACAAGCTTGGCACACCTGTCTTTGGAAAGTTTTACCCATTCCTTTTTGCAGTACCTCTCAAGCTCTATCAGGTTGGATGGGAAGCGACGGTGTACAGCCATTTTCAGATCTCTCCAGAGATGTTCAATAGGATTTAGGTCTGGGCTCTGGCTGGGCCATTTAAGGACATTCACCGAGTTGTTGTGAAGCCAATCCATTGTGATTTTGGCAGTGTGTTTTGGGTTATTGTCCTGCTGGAAGATGAGCCCCAGTCTGAGGTCAAGAGCACTCTGAAGCAGGTTTTCATTCAGGATGTCTCTGTTCATTGCTGCCTTCATCTTTCCCTCTATCCTGACTAGTCTTTCAGTTCCTGCTGCTGAAAAACATCCCCACAGCATGATGCTGCCACCACCATGCTTCACTGTAGGGATGGTATTAGCCTGATGATGAGCGGTGCCTGGTTTTCTCCAAACGTAACACCTGGCATTCACTCCAAAGAGTTCAATTTTAGTATCAACAGACCAGAGAATTTAGTTTCTTATTGGTGAGAGAACTTCAGATGCCTTTTGGCAAATTCCAGGCGGGGAGTGGCTTCCGTCTGGCCACTCTACCATACAGGCCTGATTGGTGGATTGCTGCACAGATGGTTGTCCTTCTGTAAGGTTCTCCTCTCTCCATAGAAGAGCGCTGGAGCTCAGACAGAGTGACCATCGGGTTATTGATCACCTCCCTGACTAAGGCCCTTCTCCCCCGATCACTCAGCTTAGATGGCCGGCCAGCTCTAGGAAGAGTCCTGGTGGTTCCAAACATCTTCCACATACGGATGATGGAGGCCACTGTGCTCATTGGAAATTTTTCTGTAACCTTTCTGAAGGGCATCCGCTGCGTAAAACATATGCTGGATAAGTAGGCGGTTTATTCCGCTGTGTCGACCCCTGATTAATAAAGGGACTAAGCCGAAAATAAAATAAAAGAATGAATGAACTATGGTAAGGTTTGCAAAACATTGTTTCCATGGTTGAATATGGTAACCACAAATTAACTATGATTTTGCAACACCAACCATATAGTTTTACCATTATATTTGTAGTATATATATATATATATATATATATATATATATATACATATATATATATATATATATATATATATATATATATATATATATATATATATATATATATATATATACATATATATATATATATATATACATATATATATATATATATATATATATATATACATATACAGTCTTATGTATATGCCCTCTGTGGCTGCATAATAATGTGCTCTTTCTTTATAAGAGAGCATTGCAGTGAAATGTCATTCGGTTTTTAGAGAAAGCTAGATAATGTCATGTTTATCAGACAGAAATACGTAATGTAGCAGTATTGAGAAAACTGAAAAGTAGGCTATGCAAAAGTTTGAGCACCCTCTCTTTTGTGTGAATTTCAAAACTTGTAGTCACTTAATGCTGATTGATTACAACACAACATTGATTTGAGGGACTCAGTGAACATTAACAATCCAGCCTGATCTCACGAGGAAACGAGTATTTGACGTTTTGTGAGTTTAGTGGCTAATTCGTACGAATCCGTACAAGTTTAGTCGTATGAAAATGTACGATTTTAAAAAGGAGGCGTGGCACCCAACCCCACCCCTAACCCTAACCGTTATTGGGGGATGAGCAAATCGAACTAATTTGTATGAATTAGATATTCATACGAATATCATACGAATATTCATACGAATTCATACGAATTAGCCACTAAATCAAAAAGTTATGAATTGCCGTGAGATTGTGTTGAACAATCCTAACACAAAAAATACTCGCAAATGTTTAAAGTCTCTATCTCCACAGTCAGATATATAGTAAGAAAATGGAAGGCCACAGGAACAGTTTTTGTGAAGGAAAGGTGTAGTAAGACATGTAAAATATCTGAAGGGCAAAAGCAAAGAATGGTTAGAATGGTCACAGACCACCTCCACACCTCCCTTCTGCATTCTGCCAACAAGAAGAGTGGTTTGAGGTATGCAAAGGCTCATCTGGACAAGCCTGAATCATTTTGGAAAAATATACTGTGGACAGATGCCGGACAAAGAGCACAGCATTCCAGGAGAAAAACCTGCTCCCTGCTGTAAAATATGGTGGAGGCTCCATCATGCTGTAGGGATGTGTGGCAAGCACAGGTACTGGAAACCTTGTCAGAGTTGAAGGTCACATGGATTCCACCCAGTATCAGCAGATTCTGAAGAACAATGTTCAGGAATCAGTCAAAAGGCTGAAGTTACGGCAGGGTTGGATGTTTCATGTCGCAATGACCCAAAGCAACAGTTACAGATCTACCAAAGAGTTCATGCTCAGACACGATACAATGTTCTAGAATGGCCATCTCCAGTGCCCAGACTTGAACATCTTCGCTGAGGTCCAGCTTCCTGCCCCTAGACTGCAGCTCTGCACAAGACGTTTGGCCATAGGGGAAATGGTCGTGCCCAACTGAGCAAGGTTTCTCTCGAGGTTTTTTAAAATCTTCGCTTTCGCCAATTGGTGAAGTTTTTTCCTCGCCACTGTCGCCACTGGCTTGCGTGGTTCGGGATCTGTAAAGCTGCGCATCGATGGATTTGCTCTTCAGTGTTTGGACTCTCAGTAGTGAATATTAAACCACACTGAACTGAGCTAAACTGAACAGAACTTAAACTCTGAAAACTGAACTGACACTGTTTCAATTCACTATAATCTTCCATGCAAAGCTGCTTTGACACTCTACATTGTATAAGCGCTATACAAATAAAGATGAATTGAATTTAATTTAATCATCGAAAATCTATGGATTGATTTGAAATGGACTGTTCATGCTTGGCACCTATCAAACCTGACTGAACTGGAGAAATTTTGCAAAGAAGAATGGTCCAAAATGCCTTCAGCATATATATATATATATATATATATATATATATATATATATATATATATATATATATATATATATATATATATATATATATATATATATATATATATATAAACACACAGTTGAAGTCAGAATTATTAGCCCCCCCTGTTTATTTTTTTCCCTAATTTCTGTTTAAAGGAGAGAAAAAAAATTTCAACACATTTCTAATCATAGTAGTTTTAATAACTCATTTCTAATAACCGATTTATTTTATTTTTGCAATGATGACAGTATATAATATTTTACTAGATATTTTTCAAGACACCTTAATACAGATTAAAGTGACATTTAAAGGCTTAATTAGGTTAATTAGGTTAACTAGGCAGGTTAGAGTAATTAGGCAAGTTATTGTATAATGATGGTTTGTTCTGTAGACTATCAACAAGAATTTAGCTTAAAGGGGCTAATAATGTTGACCTTAAAATGGTTGTTACAAAATTAAAAACTGCTTTTATTCTAGCTGAAATAAAACAAATAAGACTTTCTCCAGAAGAAAAAACATTATCAGACATACTGTGAAAATTTCCTTCCTCTGTTAAACATAATTTGGGAAATATTTAAAAAAGAAAAAAAAACTCAAAGGGGGCTAATAATTATAAATATATGGGTAAGATGGGTAATTTTTGTTACGGTTAGTCTTCTTTTTCTTTGTTCCATCAAGAAAATGGTTCCCCAAAGAACACAAAACGATGAGTTTGTCACATGGTTTCTCTGTGTAGTATTATATAAATCATAATTTTCTTTAGCATTATATTTAACTTATCTGTAATGTTACAAATAAGTCATGTTTACGCCAGCACCGATGATCACCTTGACCTGCTGGACTGTGCATCCTCAGGCCTGGTTCTTCCCATTTAACTCCACTTCCTCTAGATAGGATCCCTCTGTGCACAATTCACCAGCACCAATCTATAAACATTAGCATGCAAACACCTTTAAAGACAATGCTAGCTCCCTGCCAAGTGAAGAAAACCAGACTGTTTTTTAGTCTGCGTTTACTCTGAAATTCCATGACTGATCGTAATCAACAGGGAAACAGCATTACTGGACTGCCAGATCCTCTAAAAGACACTTAAATGAGAGCGAGAGAGTAGGGGGAAAAAAAATCTCCCTTTGACCAAAATGGACACATCCATGCCAGTTAGGCTCTAAGACTGGAGAAGACCTGCAGCTTTTCTCCAATTTGCCCATCGCCTCTAGACTTTTGGGTTTCTGTGATAACCTTCAGACACTTTCCTCTACTCTGCGCTAATGATACCAGTGATTAGCACATTGTCCTTTCTTTCCTGCTGCTGTGAAGGGCAAAGGAAAGACGACAAACTTCACCAAGTACAAAGCTAAGGCTGACTGATTGCTGATAGGCTTAAAGGAGCAGTTCAATCCAAACTGATAAGAAAAAAGCTTCTATTTCAGCTTTATGAAACTATATAATGCACTGTAAAAATATCCGTTAATTAAGAGTTTCAGTATATATTGTGATTCACAAGTGTTTTACTTTTGGAAAAGGAAAATCATGATGTGGCCAAGTATAGGGTCCCATACTCTGAATTTGGGATCTGCATTTAACCCATCCACAGTAGTGACCCAGCTAGTTTAGATTTACTAATAGCACACTCGAATACACTTGGTTTTCATAAGGGAACAGATTTTACAGCTTTTATTTACTGCTTATTTGTTAGTATGCCAATTAAGATCTTTTATTTTAAAGGGCACCTATGGTGAAAAATCTACTTTTCAAGCTGTTTGGACAGACATATGTGTAGGTATTGTGTATAGACCGTCATATTGGGGTCATATTTTTTTTCTCAATTTGACAACATAAAAACGGTGGACCAATTGGAGTGGTTTTGAGACAGACGTAAGAGTGCGGTCCCCCCGCCCACCAATATTGATTGACAGGTGCGCATTACCATATGCTCAGTTTGTTGTTTCACGTCTGCCCTTTTCAGCGTGTGAGTCAAAGCGATGTCACCAATGAAACACCCTTGCTCTATTTTTAGATGTAAGGCTCATTGGGCTCAACACAAGATCAACATTCACCACATTATCGCTTTCCTCGGCGCCAGTGTTTGTAACTTTAGGTGGGTTTCCATACATGTGTACTCTTCATTGCGTCTTCCTTAAACTTCAGCTGTTTGCATTTCTCGCGGTCACAGAGGCTCCCTGTCATCTTAACTAGGTGCACCTGGAAAGTGCGAGCGTGTTGCCTCACGTGTGCATCCCGCCATTGGAAATAACGAACTTACCTTAAGCAGGTCGCACACCAGAAGCGCCACTTGGCGGAGCGCAGCGCCATGCATTGTAGAATTCTAAACATAGGTTTCTATCAGGGTATTCACAACGGCGCCACAAGTTGCCGGCTGTCACGCAGCGCCCAGCCATGATTCAGGATACTGTTCATATTTCGGCTGCGCCACAGAGCGTTATCTGAATAGATTCATTTTAAATAACATGCAAATGTGCGCGTCTGGTGTGCCGTGACGCGGCTATGACCGGCACATCCGGTGTGTGACGCCCTTTAGTTAAAGCCTCAGTCAAAGTTAATCCAGTGTGCATGGTTATTAGTCTCGATGTACAAGCTCGGAACTTTAAATTAGCACACAGTTGGCTGTAAAACTATACAAAGACACAAATGATTTTGTAGTCTCTGCTTGGTCTGTGTCCGAGTCGTACATGTACGGCTGAATGCTGGCCTTCTCACTCATGTTGCTTCTCTCTGTCTGCCTGTCTGTTGCCATACACAAAGCAGGGGAACTCTTGGCTCCGCCCCCTTGGTAAGTTGGGCGGGAAGTCGAAACTGAAGCCACGGTCACACTGGACTTTACTTCCCATAGACTTCCATTCATACGCACGCGAATGCGTCAGACCGGAAACGTAGGGTCATGCGTTGAGTTTCGCAGGTTGCTGCAGTGCAAAGTTCAAGCTTGGTGAACTCTGACCTGCGAAATCGCATCACTTGACTGCGTGACACCAATCCAGGATCAAAACATGACCTCTCTGGACAGAAATTTAAAACATGGAACAATCGCTCGCTTTTTAAATGTCTAATCATCTTGTTTAATCCCGCCCCTTTTCGCAGCGCCGTACGACAGAATTTCGCAAGCTAAAACTCTAGTGTGACTTCGGCTTAAGTTTCATATGAAGCAACACGCCCCTAAAACAACGAGCTGTGTACACGTCCCCAAAATGACACTTTTTAACACATTATTATAAAAAAATCTGAATTGTTTTTTGAACTGAACCTAAACTGGCACACTCAGAAGAACCATAATATTAATATTAAATCATTAAAAAGAGGTAAACTAGGTGCCCTTTAAGTAACACCTCTGGTTCCCCATATAGCCAACCCTGATTTTTAGCAGCCATTTCTCCTGTCTATGAGCATCTTGTGCTGCGTAATCCTCATAAAACTCTTCTAATGTGCTGATCTTGTACTTGAGAAACGTATTATTAGCACATCTGAAAATAGTCGAGATGCTTAATGAAGCGTGTATTCGCTGGTCCACTTTCTGCAGTACTGAGTAGACACTTTCAGTACACCTTTGAATCAATTTTGGTTTTAAAATGGCTGAAAACTAGAAACTAGAAAAAGGTTATTGTTTTTTTTTTTTGAAAGATTTCAATCAATTACATGCACTCTTGACTGAGTAGAAGAAATCAAACAGTGTATATGCTGTAAAAAATATCTGTTAATTAACCGTTTTAGTATTTTGTGATTCACAAGTGTTCTTTTAGTTTATTTAGGGTTGTGAATTGCATTATGGGACCTTGACTTCTGCTTTGTTGATTTTTGATGTTGAAAATTCCACTCTACAGACTTTTATTGACATTTTAGTATTTGAAATAATATAATGTATAGAAATAAGCCTGTAAAACAGCAAAAAATATTTACAGGAAAATTATTACCAGGTTTTTGTACTATAATATACTCTCACCGGCCACTTTATTAGGTACACTAGTAATTACTAGAACCGGGTTGCACCCTGTTTTGCCTTGAGAACTGCCCTAATCCTCCGTGGCATAGATTCAACAGGGTACTTGAAATATTCCTCAGAGATTTTGCTCCATATTGACATGATAGCATCACGCAGTTGCTGCAGATTTGTTGGCTGCACATCCATGATGCGAATCTCCCGTTCCACCACATCCCAAAGGTGCTCTATTGGATTGAGATCTGCTGACTGTGGAGGCCATTTGAGTGCAGTGAACTCATTGTCATGTTCAAGAAACCAGTCTGAGATGATTCGCGCTTTATGACATGGCCATTATCCTGCTGGAAGTAGCCATCAGAAGATGGGTACACTGTGGTCATAAAGGGATGGACATGGTCAGCAACAATACTCAGGTAGGCTGTGGTGGTGACACGATGCTCAATTGGTACTAACGAGCCCAAAGTGTGCCAAAAAAATATCCCCCACACCATTACACCACCACCACCAGCCTGAACCGTTGATACAAGGCAGGATAGATCCATGCTTTCATGTTGTTGATGCCAAATTCTGACCCGACCATCCGAATGTCGCAGCAGAAATGGAGGCTCATCAGACCAGGCAACGTTTCTCCAATCTTCTATTGTCTAATTTTGGTGAGCCTGTGCCAATTGTAGCCTCAGTTTCCTGTTCTTAGCTGACAGGAGTGGCACCCAGTGTCGTCTTCTGTTGCTGTAGCCCATCCGCCTTAATTTTGGACGTGTTGTGTGTTCAGAGATGCTCTTCTGCAGATCTCGGTTGTAACGCGTGGTTATTTGAGTTACTGTTGCCTTTCTATCAGCTGGAACCAGTCTGGCCATTCTCCTCTGACCTCTGGCATCAACAAGACATTTGCGTCCACAGAACTGCCGCTCTCTGGATATTTTCTCTTTTTCAGATTATTCTCTGTAAACCCTAGAGATGGTTGTGTGTGAAAATCCGAATGTCAGTAGATCAGCAGTTTCTGAAATACTCAGACCAGCCCGTCTGGCACCAAGAACCTTGCCACGTTCAAAGTCACTTAAATCTCCTTTCTTCCCCATGCTGATGCTCGGTTTGAACTGCAGCAGATCGTCTTGACCATGTCTACATGCCTAAATGCATTGAGTTGCTGCCATGTGATTGGCTGATTAGAGATTTGTATTAACGAGCAGTTGGATAGGTGTACCTAATGAAGTGGCCGGTGAGTGTATATGTTACACCAACTCAGACAAAATATCAGTTTGAACTATTAAAAATGTTCATAAAAGTCACTTTTTCAAACTTTTCAAGATTAAAAGTTGTTGGAAGAAAGATAAAGGTTCCATAATACAACCCAAATGCCTAAAAAATAAAGACATGAATCACAAAATACTGAAAAAACTACTAATTTACGGATATTTTTTTGCATCTCGTGAGTAAATTAACATGAAATGTTCGTTTTTGAGTGAACTATTTTTTTTCGACTGATGCTGAGTGGGATGATGGAGGGTTTTTGGAGATGTATCAGGGCGGGATGGATAAGCCAGACTTTCTTTAACAATGAGAGGATGGTCCTGTTTCTTTCCGAAGGTGTGGGCTTTCTTAAAAAGGGACAAGAGGTCAAGGAGAGATAGATGTCATGTCCATGGGAGGACAATAAACAAAATATTTACTGTCACTGTGCTGGCGGACCCATCCTTCACAATGAGAGAGATAACATAATCAATTATTAAACCACCAAGCTCTTCCAAAACCTGAAGCATTTCGACGGGAATGACTGGATGTACATCTGTGACTTTCAGGTTTCTGCTGTATCCACAGTTGGACATGCTTTTTACACTGTTTGTTGTTCTGCAAGCTGTGCGTAATACACAGGCCATAGGTAAGCACTGACTATTTTACGATAACATCACTGCACTGTAAAAAAATATTTTATTTTATTCACAAGTGTTTTCCAGTTATTTATAGTTGTAAATTTCATTTTAGGATGTTGAGCTCTGCTCTGTCGACTTTTGATGTTGAAAATTCAACTCTACAGTTTAACAAAGTGACTTTTATTGACATTTTAGTTGTTTGAAATAATATAATAGAGAAATAAGTCTGGAAAAAAACTGGCAATTTATGACGAGGCTTTTGTAGCGTAATATACAACACCAACCCAGGCAATATATCACTTAAAACTATTAAAAATGTTCATTAAAGTCACTTTTTCAAACGTTTCAAGGTTAAAAGTTGTTGGAAGAAAGATCTAGATTCCATAATGCAATTCAAAAGCATAAATAAATGTGGAAAAATAAAAACACGAATCGGCGGTTCATTCCGCTGTGGCAACCCCAGATTAATAAAGGGACTAAGTCGAAAAGAAATTGAATAAATGAATGAAAAACACGAATCACAAAATACGGAAAACTGCTGAATTACAGATATTTTTTTGTGTGTATGCTTAAGTGAGTTTTATTTTATACTATGTTGTTAGTGTATTGATATAACAGCATTTTTAGATTGAACAAAGATTTTAAGGAAATGCGATTTATGTTGTTGATGTTTTCTAGTATGTTGCAGCGCAGTTGTTACATTTTTAGAAATAAAGATTAAGTTACATTACATAAAGATTAAATAAAGTTAATACTGGAGTAGTATCTTTTCAAGAGGTACTAGTTTGTACCTACAAGTATACCTAAAGTGCCTGTGTTGTACATTAAAGAGACTTCTGTCATCATTTACTCTGCCTTCACTCGTCAGTCTTGAGTTTCTTTTTGCTGTTGAACAAAAAAAGAATCATTTATTTTGAAAAATGTTGGAAACCTGTTTGGAAACCATTGACATCCATTTGTTTTTCCTACTTTAGAAGTCAATGGTTACAGATTTCTTACGTTTTTTAAAAATATCTTCTTTAGTGTTCATAACTCATAAAGGAATGAAACCACTTAAGGATGAGTAATGGTGAGAAATTTTTCTGGTGAACTATCCTTTTAAATGTACATATCATTACTTCAAGTGTATATTAGTACCTTAAAGGTGTACGTTCTGACATCACTCCAGTGACAGCTTGTGTATCTTTATTTCACAAAATGTAAGCCATTTTGACTGATTTCATTGTGTTAAGATGTTGCAGTAGGGGGTGAACCATCCTGGCTTTCCCCCAAGTCTCTGAAAATGGGACCTACAGTATAAGTTTAAATGTAAAATAATGATTGAAGTAAAAATAATATTCAGGGTACTGTAGAATTGGGTGAATTATGTTAGAAATTAAATATTAAAGAAACACATTTATTAAGTAATATCCTTATTTTAGGCATTGTCATATACAGTTGAAGTCAGAATAATTAGTCCCCCCCTTTATATTTTTATTCCCAATTTCTGTTAAACGGAGAGATTTTTTTTTCTGAACATTTCTAAACGCAATAGTTTTAATAACTCATTTTTAAGCACGGATTTATTTTATCTTTGCCATAATGACAGTTAATAATATTTTACTAGATATTTTTCAAGACACTTTTAAAGGCTTAACTAGGTTAATTAGGTTAACTAGGCAGGTTAGGGTAATTAGGCAAGTTATTGTATAACCGTTGTTTGTTCTGAAGACAGTCGAAAAAAAAAATAGCTTAAAGGGGCTAATAATTTTGACCCTAAAATGGTTCATAAAAAATTTTAAACAATGGTTTACTCTGTAGACAATCAAAAAAAAATATTGCTTAGGTAGATAATAATATTGACCATAAAATGTTTTTTTTTTAATTAAAAAATGCTTTTATTCTAGCCAAAATAAAACAAATAATAAGAAAACATACTATAGGAAATACTGTGAAAATTTCATTGCTCTGTTAAACATCATTTGGGAAATATTAGAAAAAGAAAAGAAAAAAAATCACAGGAGGGCGAATCATTTTGACTTCAACTGTAAATGCCAAAATATGCCACAGAAATAAGGAACATAAAGAAAAATATTGTGGATGAATATATGGAGCTCATGCGAAAGAAGACATTGATGATTTATTGTAGCTGCGTCCAGGAATGCTGTGTTTACAGTAAACAGTATTGACCTGAACATCCGCTTATCCTTGACCTCCGGCTGTTTTTGTATCTGTTGAACACCCCTATCTACAGTCTGCATGCGCTGATAGTACTACGCTATTATTTACATTCAAAAATATATTTTTAAGGCACACTTACAGTAAATGATACTTTAATACTTTAATGTGCTTTGGGGTGAATCATATCTCGAATCATAAGACATGTTAAAGGCATAGTTCACCCAAAACGGAAAATTGTGTCATCGTTTACTCACCCATTACTTGTTTCAAACCTGTTTTACTTTCTTAATTTTGTTGGACACAAAAGAAGATATTTTGGAGAAAGCTGAAAACCGGTAACCATTGACTTCCATTTGTTTTTCCTACTACGGAACTCAATGGTTACAAGTTTTAAACTTTCTACGAAGTGTCTTATTTGGTGTTCAACAGAAGAAAGAAACTCATAAAGGTTTTGAACCACACTGAAGGTGAATAAATAGTCAGTAAAAATTCATTTTTGGGTGAAGTATCTCTTTAAAGGGACTATGCGAGTTCTTGAAAAAAATGTTGAATTTAGGTATTTTGTTGCTTTTCATTTCATTTTGGTAGTACAACAGTGTGTTTTCACCAGTGCTGAGTTTTGTTTTATCTGAGCAGAACATTTACTGTGGACAAGATTCTCCTTCTATGGCTCATCAAGCTGCTGACTTTCACTGACTAATGTTCAGTCATTCCCTATGCCGCATCATTTTTTATTTCCGCATGGTCCAGCAAAGCAAGCCAACTTCACCTAATTCATTTGTGTTCGGGAGGGTGCAGTGGTGCAGTGTGGAGTATTGATTAAGTCTTTGAAATCTGCCAACAAACTGAGGGAAAAGGACTTTGTGCCGACAGATCTTATTTAACAAGCAGTTTCATGTTCCTTCCATTACGTGATTTCCTTGATAGTGTTTTAATCATCCTGCTCAGTTGAAAAGTTCAGGACGGCGTTCAGAATATTAGGCTTTCCTTTAAAGGGACACTTCAAATATTTCCAAAATGATGTTTAACAGAGCAAGGAATTTTTCACAGTATTTGCTATAACATTTTTTCGTCTGGAGAAAATCGTATTTGTTTTATTTCGACTAGAATAAAAGCAGATTGTAATTTTTAAACAATTTTAAGGTCAATATTATAACCATGCTAAAAGGTGCAGTAAGTTTGACATCCAGTGGTTGAACTAGGTATTGCACTCCTGGATCAAAAACACGCAAGTGCAGGTTGCCAGATTGACGTGAGTATGCCTGACTATCAAGCCTAAATGCTGATTTAAACTGTTTTCTAACTTAAAGCAACGACGCGCGATAGAAGAAATATTTTTTCATACTTCAAGAAGTTTTTGTCCTAACCAATTTCTATTTTAGTCCTTCAAATTTCAGCATTTACAACAGGATGAACTATGATTACTATGATTGCTTTATTCAGTGTTAAATGCTAATAATGTGAGTTTGAATGCCATTTTACATTACATTTATTGCCATACTACTAAAAGCAGCAGCAGATAGTTCACCTCAGATCTGGACAATAAAATAAATCATCTGAAATTGAACTTTAGAACTGTGACTCAGTGCAAACCAACACATATTAGTGATTCAGCATCTACATTTAATAATGTTAAAAAGGTTTAATATGTATTAATTAGATACGGCAAACCATTTCGTTGGAGTGCAGTGAGTGCACTATTCTGTGCTTCTGAATGGCTGTATTTGAATTGCTTATGCTTAGTGCAAATTGCTTATCATTTCAAATCTTTCGGGGCTGTTACTGCCTATCGGAGGTTGCATTTTCGATCGCAGGCACATACTCTAAGAGCCTTCCTGACTGAATGAATGAAATACGCTGTTTTCCACCAGGGCAACCCGGGGTACTGAAACATAATTGGCTAAAGTGGCAGTGGGCAGGTTAAAAGAATCAAAACAAAGACAGCCGTTCCGGCACGTAATATACATTTTCAAAGCAGAATATCTGACTTTTGCATTGAACATAAACAAGAATGTTCACTTAGCATGTTTCTTAAATATCTGCGAACATATTATGGTATTTTTATGCTTTAGAAGAGTCAAACACTTACACACAGAACCTTTAAGCAGTATGTTTTGATAGTCTAAAGAACAAACCATCGCTATACAATGACTTGCCTAGTTAACCTAGTTAAGCCTTTAAATGTCGAAATTAGACACAGATTCAGAGTTCCACATGAGGTGGTTATTAATTAGCAAATAATATAAATATTACGAACGTAAACATGTGAGCAGGTTACATTGTAACCCCGTGTCCTTACAACACGCTACATGATGAGTTTTGCAGTGATGAGCAATTTGCCTGTTTGACGAAACACAACAGAGATTTAAATACAGCCATTCAGAAGCACAGAACAGTGCACTCACTGCACTCCAACGAAGTGGTTTGCTTTATAATCTAATTAATACATATTAAGCCTCTTTAACGTTAATAAATGTAGAATCACTGATATGTGTTGGTTTACACTGAGTAACAGTTCTAAAGTTCAAAGGGTTTATTTTATTTTGAAAATCTGAGGTGAACTATCTGCTGCTGCTTTCATGGCAATAAATGTCATTTAAAATGGCATTCAAGCTCACATTATGAGCATTTAACACTGAATAAAGCACATGAGGTGTACCTGAGGTGATCATTGTCAGTTTTCTGTTGTTTAGCTCCAAGAAATAGAAACCTTTTCACGACCTAAATCAGCTGGTAGTGACACTTTTGTTTATGTCGACAATCTAGCCACCTGCGCTTGGGTGTGTTTTAAACCAGGACTGCAATACCTAGTTCAACCACTGGGTGTCAAACTTACATACTGCACCTTTTAAACTTTGCAATTAAATCATGTGCTCTGAACTGCAGTTCCTGGTCATACCTGCCAACACTCCCGTTTTTCCCGAGAGTCTCCCGTATTTCAGACCCGTCTCCCGTATTGTTCTGTCTCCCGGTAAACTCCCGGAATCCCACCCATCCGCCCCCCGCTCCTCAGCATTTTCGTACAGTCCGGGCTGAAACCTGGTGCTTGTGGGCGTGCTCTTCCGGTCGCGCGCCTCCATCTAGAGACTTTTTTTGTGTGTTACTGGAGATTTTTATAGACTGTCGTTTGTCCATTACTGTACCGTCCTTACTCTTCTCAACGAGCTGCGGGTGATGCCGCGGCCCCTCCCCCGCCTCAGAGCACTGACAGGCGGCCCAGTCCTCGTACAGCAGTCTCTCCCAAATGCAGCCTGACAGCAGATCCCCCCTCTGCGTACCAACGGCAAATGATTTAGCAACGGGAGTGTGAAGGTATTTCCCTTGTACAGTCAAAGCGATCTACTTCTCCTTTATTTTAACAATTTAATTTGACCGTTTATTGTTCACAATCAGAGATGTTTTAGGTGAGAGTTTCAGAACTTGTCTGAGTATATTACGTCTGAGAGATTACTGCAAATTCACTACTCATCTATAATGATATACTGTATTCAAACAGCAATAATTGTAGTTAAATTGACAAGCTTACATAAAGCGTAGTGCAAATATAAAACTCCATTTATTTACCATAGGCTGTTAAACAAACAGAAAAGGTAGAACGTCTCCCCCCCCGAACCAAATGTTGGCAGGTATGTTCCTGGTTAATTATAATTCCAACTTGAAATTGAGGCTCCTGTGACGGTATTATTGCGATATCGATGCTGAAACGATATATAGTTTAGCCCTAGGGTCCCACTTTATATTGTGTTGCTTATGCCTGTGAACTTACATGGTAATTAGATGTGTAAGTAGTATGTAACTACAGTGTATGTACACACTGGTACAGAGTATTTACTTGTGTATACTGGTGTAACTACACTCATGTAACAACCAACTGAATAGTATGTGTAAGTACAAATGTGTAACAGGACATTGGTAACAACACTAGGAAAGTACACATCTGTAACAAGAATTATGTAAGTGCATTGTGTAACAACAATATGTACTTGCAGATGTTTTCCCACTTCCACACCTGTTTGCAGATCATGCACTTGTGAACACTGTATGGCTGCATTAGAAGGTTTCACCTTGTGATACAAGTGTACTTGCATGGTAAATCCACAGGATCCACTCAATATAAAGTGTAAAATGGTCACAAATTACTGTTCATACATTCATTCATTTTCTTTTCGGCTTAGATGGGTTGCAGCTGGAAGGGCATTCACGGTGTAAAACATATGCTGGATAAGTTGGTGGTTCATTCCGCTGTAGCGACCCCAGATTAATAAAGGGACTAAGCCGAAACAAAAATGAATTTTATTTTAAACTTTATATTGTGGACAGTTCCTGTGGAGTTACCATGTAACTACACTGTTATTAAAGTGTTGCATAGAAGATATTTCTACAAGTTACACAGTAATTTGTGACCATTTTACACTTTATATTAAGTGGACAGTTCCTGTGGAGTTACCATGTACAGTAAGTACACTGGTATCACAAGGTGAAACCTTCTAATGCAGCATTAGTTCTGCCATACAGTGTTCACAAGTGCATGATCTGCAAACAGGTGTGGAAGTGGGAAAACATCTGCAAGTACATATTGTTGTTACACAATGCACTTACATAATTCTTGTTACAGATGTGTACTTTCCTAGTGTTGTTACCAATGTCCTGTTACACATTTGAACTTACACATACTATTCAGTGGGTTGTTACATGAGTGTAGTTACACCAGTAATACAAAAGTAAATACTATGTAAACGTGTGTACATACACTGTAGTTACATACTACTTACACATCTAATTACCATGTAAGTTCACAGGTATAAGCGACACAATATAAAGTGGGACCGAAACGATAATTATTGTGAAAAGAGCTATGCAAATACACTTCAATTGTATTGAATAGATGGCCAGTTCTGACCACTTTCAATCCCTTGTCAGCCTTAGATCCCTGCTCAGCGTACATCAGTCTGAACGAACCATGGAGGAACACTGACTACCATGTCAACAACTCTGCAGGCGTCCCTCTGTGCGACCGGCATGTATCAGGGGAATGGTATCGCTTCACAGGTATGGCTGGAGATGCTATGCCAACCTTCTGTATCCAAGAGAACCACTGTGGAACTCATGCGCCCATTTGGCTCAATGGGAGTCACCCTGGGCCTAGTGATGGCATTGTTACTCTATCTGCGTGTGCTAGCTTTAATAATAACTGCTGCCATTGGACAGCTAGTGTGGAGGTAAAGGCCTGTCCGAAGGGTTACTATGTCTATCGTTTACCTCGGCCCTCTGTCTGCTTCCACGTCTACTGTGGCCGTAAGTATTCATCCTGCCTTGCTATACACTCAAAAAAAAAAAGGATGTTTGCTATTTTGCTTATTTAAAATGAGCATAAATAACACAATTCTTGAGTTTTTTAGGGGACAAATTAATTGTTTTATGTTCAATCCATTTAAATTTGTACAAACTAATGTAACTTAAATCTTTCATGTTGCCCCAACACAAATCGACTGAGTGGAACCCAACATTTTTTACTGTGTAGGGGTTGCTGATATGTTGGTGAAATGGTTTATTTACCATAAAAATGAAAATTCTGTTATTAATTACACTGTAAAATTTGCATAATTATAAAAGTTAAGTCGACTTAACAGTTCCAAGTTACAATGGGTTCACTTACATTATTTTTTTTGGTAAGGTCAACTTGTTTCTTTTAAGGTGATTGGTTTACTTACTTTAAAAAACAAATCACTTTTTACAATGCTCAGTTTAACTTCATATTTTAGTCTGTTTGATTTATATAAGTTGAGATGACTAGAAAAGTGAATTTTATTCAACTTACACTGTAAAAATAATTTGACTCTTGAAATTGTTAGGCAACTTGCTGAAGAGAGTCAAGATGCTCAAATTACGTTTGCTGTTTGTTTAAACTACTTATTTAAAATGAGCTAAAATAACACAATTCTTGAGTGTTTTGGGGGACAACTTAATTGTTTTTTGCTCAATCAACTAAAATTTGCAAAAACGTATAAGTTAGCTCGATCATCAGTATGCCAGTGCCGTACGAACGCCTGCTGTGCCAGTTTTACGTCAAATCAGGGCCAGGATTCTTTGCTACCTGGGGAATGTTTATAATTGGGTTCTCCAGGAGTATGCACTGAACTTGTAAAATTTTAAAGCTTGAGGAATTCATATATTATAGTTAGATTTTGGTCAACTAAATCTAGAGTTGATTTAGTAGAGTATATCTAGAGTAGATTTAGTAGAGTAGATCTAGAGTAGATTTAGTAAAGGAGATCTAGAGTAGATTTAGTAGAGTAGATCTAGACTAGATTTAGTAAAGGAGATCTAGAGTAGATTTAGTAAAGGAGATCTAGAGTAGATTTAGTAGAGTAGATCTAGACTAGATTTAGTAGAGTAGATCTAGAGTAGATTTACTAGAGTAGATCTAGAGTAGATTTAGTAGAGTAGATCTAGACTAGATTTAGTAGAGTAGATCAAGAATAGATTTAGTAGAGTAGATCTAGACTAGATTTAGTAGAGTAGATCTAGAGTAGATTTAGTAAAGTAGATCTAGAGTAGATTTAGTAGAGTAGATCTAGAGTAGATTTAGTAAAGTAGATCTAGAGTAGATTTAATAGAGTAGATCTAGAGTAGATTAAGTAGAGTAGATTTAGTAGAGTAGATCTAGAGTAGATTTAGTAGAGTAGATCTAGAGTAGATTTAGTAGAGTAGAGTAGATCTAGAGTAGATTTAGTAGAGTAGAGTAGATCTAGAGTAGATTTAGTAGAGTAGATCTAGAGTAGATTTGGTAGAGTAGATCTAGAGTAGATTTAGTAGAGTAGATCTAGAGTAGATTTAGTAGAGTAGATCTAGAGTAGATTTAGTAGAGTAGAGTAGATCTAGAGTAGATTTAGTAGAGTAGAGTAGATCTAGAGTAGATTTAGTAGAGTAGAGTAGATCTAGAGTAGATTTAGTAGAGTAGAGTAGATCTAGAGTAGATTTAGTAGAGTAGATCTAGAGTAGATTTAGTAGAGTGGATCTAGAGTAGATTTACTAGAGTAGATCTAGAGTAGATTTAGTAGAGTAGATCTAGACTAGATTTAGTAGAGTAGATCAAGAATAGATTTAGTAGAGTAGATCTAGACTAGATTTAGTAGAGTAGATCTAGAGTAGATTTAGTAAAGTAGATCTAGAGTAGATTTAGTAGAGTAGATCTAGAGTAGATTTAGTAAAGTAGATCTAGAGTAGATTTAATAGAGTAGATCTAGAGTAGATTAAGTAGAGTAGATTTAGTAGAGTAGATCTAGAGTAGATTTAGTAGAGTAGATCTAGAGTAGATTTAGTAGAGTAGAGTAGATCTAGAGTAGATTTAGTAGAGTAGAGTAGATCTAGAGTAGATTTAGTAGAGTAGATCTAGAGTAGATTTGGTAGAGTAGATCTAGAGTAGATTTAGTAGAGTAGATCTAGAGTAGATTTAGTAGAGTAGATCTAGAGTAGATTTAGTAGAGTAGAGTAGATCTAGAGTAGATTTAGTAGAGTAGAGTAGATCTAGAGTAGATTTAGTAGAGTAGAGTAGATCTAGAGTAGATTTAGTAGAGTAGAGTAGATCTAGAGTAGATTTAGTAGAGTAGAGTAGATCTAGAGTAGATTTAGTAGAGTAGATCTAGAGTAGATTTAGTAGAGTGGATCTAGAGTAGATTTAGTAGAGTAGATCTAGAGTAGATTTAGTAGAGTAGATCTAGAGTAGATTTAGTAGAGTAGATCTAGAGTAGATTTAGTAGAGTAGATCTAGAGTAGATTTAGTAGAGTAGATCTAGAGTAGATTTAGTAGAGTAGATCAAGACTAGATTTAGTAAAGTAGATCTAGAGTAGATTTAGTCGACTAAAATCTTATTCAATTTAGTCAACTTAGACTAAAAGTTGAAAGAATTCAGAAGGCTAAAATACTGTCTGATTAAAACTAAATAGTGTTTCAGTCAAAAAGTATGATTTAGTAGATCTAGAATAGGTTTAGTCAACTCAGATTAAAACTACAACAAATTCAGACGACTGAAATACAATGTGACTAAAGCTAAATATAATTTAAGTAAAAAACTAAGGCTAAAATTAAATGAATGGAAATGATGGTTTAGTTTAAATTTTAGCGTGAACTAATTCTTTAAGAATTGACTTCCTTCAGACTTTTTTGTAATGTGTGCCGTTATAGATTTCTATGACATATGCGATGAGGTGGAGTGTACAGGATCTGACTGCCCCGTCGAGCCCGAATGCCGCTGCTCTGAGGGAACCATTCTAGGCCCTGATGCACAGACATGTCTGGGTGAGTAACAGTGCGGTCCAGGTCTGGGCAACATAAATGCTTATAGAGCACAAGAGTTATATTGCATTTACAATGAAGTAGTGGCGAGAAAGAAACCACAAGAACAGCTAAATTCAGAAACAGACCACGAATGTACAAAAGCAAAATCAATGCCTTTAATGGTGAAACAAATAAATAACAGTGTAAATTGTGCAGCAACTTTCAAAGGGGTCTGCATTTTTAAAGAACTTAATGTACCGTAGGTAATTTTCAGCACACAGTCTCTTGAAGTTTGTTTTCCAGAAGGTTTCTTATTCTTTTTTTGGGCTCCCATCTGGTACTGTTGCTAAGGCTACTTTTTAGAAAGAACGTATATATATAAAATTGTAGAAAAGCCAGAGGCTAAGAATAAATTGGCGTTCAGGTCAAGACACTTGTGTATAAAAGGTGACGTGACTTGACTAGGGTATGGATGTCCAGTCCTGCTTCTTCTTTTTACATATACATTTTTATTTCATTAAAAGAGATTAACACACACACCGTGAACACACACCTGGAGCAGTTGGCAGCAATTGCTGTGTCAACTGGGAAGCAGTTGGGGGTTTGGTGCCTTGCTCAAGCTGTGATATTGAAGGTGATAAATTGATTATTCATTCTCCCACCTACAATACCTCCCAGTTGCGGGACTTGGACAATGCAACCTTTGGACCACAAGTCCAACTGTCTAAACCAGCGGTCATCATCTTTTTTTAGCCCAAGATGTCTAACCTCAGCCTTCCGGAAAAGCAAGATCTACCCATCAAAAAAAACTTGCTAGAAAAAAAATTAAGTAAAGATATTTTTTTTTTCACTTGCATTTGCAGTTTCGTTCATTCATTCATTTTCCTTCGGCTTAGTCCCTTATTTATCAAGGGTCGCCACAGTGCAATGAACCGCCAATTATTCTGGCATATGTTTTACACAGTGGATGCCCTTCCAGCCGCAACCCAGTACTGGGAAACACCCATACACTCTCACATTCACACACACACACACACTCATACTCTACGGTCAATTTAGTTCATTTAATTCACCTATAGCTCATGTCTTCGGACTATGTGGGGGAAACCGGAGCATGTCGTCTGCATTTCCATGTTGAGACCTTTAATTGAACATTGTTTAGCTGTGTCAAAGCACTAGTTTACCCTACTTTACTTTTAAATTGATGCAACCAAGAAAATCTGTGACAATGTCCCTGGATGATATATGGAGGGGTGAATATTCGGGTGACAATGCACTTTGACATTAGCAACAATTAAATCATATAAAGTGCCTGTAAACTAAAAGAATAGCATTAGTAAAATGATTTTCAATGACACTTTTGCAGGTACAACAATAGCATTTTATAAATGAGCTGTAATAAAATTCTACTACCACTATCACTACTACTAGTAATAATAATAGCTATTAGGGCCTAGGAACTATACTTTCATTCTAGCGTAATCATCAAGGAATTTTGCAGCCGTTCCATGGTTGCAGCAGGAGCAATGATATTGCACAGCATCTAAAAATAGTCCCGAGCTAGCTAACAATGCTGCGTAATATCATTGCGGCTGCAAAATTCCTTTTTTATTATGCCAGATTGACAGTATAGTTCCAAGCCATATCGGCCTAGAAAACAACAATCTTTTATATTCCGTCGGTCTCAGTACACAATGTAACAAGAGCAGAGTCAAACTTTAAATTATAGAAACTCTTTTTGGAATTCTTTAAGCGAGATGCTAATGGTCTAATCCGATTCAATGAATTATGCTAAGCTAAGCTAATAGTTCTCCCCAGTGCTTAATTTGTGAATTGCGAGGTCCCAGAACAGATCGAGGTAACGGATCCAGCATGTTACCCGAGGATGGAGAGGTGTCACGCACGAAAGTGGGGAGGGGGTTTTGTTGGTGCGGTGGATGGCGGAGGGGTGTCGCGGACGAAAGTGAGCTGTGCGGGAAAAAGAGGGTTGGGGAGTTGCGGAAGAAACCGAAAGTGAACAGCGGAAGGGGGAGAAGGGCGGTTGAGGAGGGGGATCGTCAAAATGAGGTGCCGGATCAGATTTCAGAGGTTCCGGATCCGGCGTGTTCCAGCACAAATTAAGCCTTGGTTCTCCCACCAAATCCGGAGATGATCTGAATTCAACACTACACTCTCAGAAATAAAGGTACAAGAGCTGTCACTGGGGTGGTACCTTTTTGAAAGGTACATATTTGTACTTAAAGGGTCCTTATTAATACCTCAAAGGTACATATTAGTACCTAATAACTACAAAAGTGTACCTCTTGAATTTTTTTGGTACTAATATATACCTTTGAGGTACCAATATATACTCTTTAAGTACAAAGATATACCTTTCGAAAAGGTACCACCCCAGTGACAACTCTTGTACCTTTATTTCTGAGAGTGTAGTAAACTTGTGAAATGAGCCTATTTCCAAAAGAGAGTGAAAAACATATCTGACCCAAGTAATCAAGGTATTCAAAATTACTAGAACCTTCCAAGTTGGTGGGTTCGAACTATACTTTGTAGGATATTGAGACTGTAGTAGTTTGTAATATTGCCCTCTTACAGCAATATTAGAGGCCATATTAGCACTAAGTAACCTATGTGTTCTGTCCCAATTGGAATGGTGTTAATATGTACAGTATATGTAAAAAGCAAATGGAGTCTATAGTCCCTTTATTTGCATTAAAAACACAATGCATAAAGCAAACTTGATTCATGAGCTGGTGAGAAAACGTCGTTAACTTTAAATGTTGTATCGAAAGTGGCAAAGACACAGCAGGACAATAAGAAGTAAATGGAATGAATAAAAACAATCAGATGTAATTGAATGTGTTCAGTCACTGGGTTGGATGTAATTAAGAACGTTAAGTCTCCTATCCCCTCATCGATCTTTTCACTCTGTCTATCAGTCTTTCCCGTAAGCATTTCATAACCTTTTTACCCTTCAGGAGAAACTTAACTAATTGGTCTCGATTCCGCTTGAAGCAGGACATAAATTACTGGCTTTGTTTAATACCTGAAGAGAAGGTTTCTGTTTCGATAGTAGCTTGGATAAAGGCAGAGGTATTTACCAAAGCAGAAATGCATGTATCTTTTATAGAGAAAGCAATCCGATAATACACTTGCATCTAGTGAAGCATTTCACATGCATGATGGTCTATTTTAAGGGCACCTACCATGCCCTTTTTACAAGATGCAAAATAAGTCTCTGGTGTCCCTAGAGTGTGTATGAGAAGTTTCAGCTCAAAATACCACACAAATAATGTTTTATAACTCTTTGAAACTGGCCCTTTTAGGCTTTGATTCAAAATGTGCCGTTTTGGTGACTGTCCCTTTAAATTCAAATGAGATTGTGCTCTTTGTAAAAGAGGGCGGAGTTTCAAATGCCTATGTGTCAGCATAGTGGCAGATTCAAAAACAAAACTAACGTCCTATGCTGATGAGGGAGAGATCATGGCTAGTGGGCGGGGCTTTCCCCCTCTGATGACACGTACAAAGAAAGAATGTCAATCAAAGTGTTTCTGCAGACTGTTTTGATCCATTGTGATTATAACAACATGAAAGTAATACATTTTTACCAGTAGAAGCTGGATATATTCCCACTCTATTGCCACACAACTATGTTAAAACCCCTTATGAAAGTGATTGTTGCATAATAGCTCCCCTTAGAGGTGGATACCTGAAGGAGACTGTTGAAGTAAACACCAAGGCAGCTCACTATAGATTTTAGAGCAGAGCCAAAGCTTAATCTGTTTGTACCCCAGGTTTACTTGCCTGCTTCTGTTTAATCTTTAAGATGTGAATGAGTGTGAGAAAGGGAATGGAGCATGCGCAGAGCTATGCATAAACATCAAGGGCTCTCGGCGATGTGAATGTGGACCCGGTAAAGTACTGGACGTGGATGGGAAGAGCTGTAAAGGTAAGGTGCACAGTAAAACAAAAAGATACTGGTCACACTTTACAATAAAGGTTCATTAGTTCATGTATATACTAACATGAACTAATTATGAACAATACTGGGACAGCATTTATTATTCATAGTTCAACATTTACTATTGCCCGTTTACACTGACTGGTACAATACGGTATCATATGGGTCGGTACGGGTCACTTTTATCAGGCTAGCGTTTCCACTGCCTAAAGGGTGCCCTTTTGGTGGGCGTGGTGTATGACAGAAAGTTTCAGTCGACGTCATTCTCGCTCGAAGAAATGTCTACAGTAAAGCTGTACGGGTCGTTCACATATAATATGAGAAGCACTTCTCACAAAACAGATGCTTTATGCACATCAATACTTGTGTATAAATGTTCATTACTATCCTTTCTATGAACATGATTTGATTATATCTGCAGATCAATGACAGTGTGAAATAGCCTACTGTAACATCTGCATTTATATCAAATAAATAAATAAATGCAACCTATATAAACACATACAGCCCCTTACAGTCTCTGATATGTTGCCAATTACAGAAAAACTACACACAGCATACATTTAGTCCCTATTTGAGCTCAAAAACAACACGCAACATATAACCCAGTCAGTGCAAACCTCTCATCTGCATCTTTAATCTTCACCAGCACATGTAGCCTCTTGTTAGAAAGTATTTCGGTCATTCTGAGTTCAAAATAGTCCAAAAGGAGAAGATAATAGTTAAACATGGCAGTTTGTTCATATTTTAGGTTGCTGAAAGAATCATTTTCTCCTTTGTTTTTCCAGCTTATCCTTTGTTTTTTTGTGCGTCACTTTTGCATTGTTTATGAAAGGATCAGTTGTCAGAAGCTCTTCAATAAAAATGTGCACGTTATTATCATCCGCTCAAGAAGTTCGTTATTTCAAATATAGACGCATGGCGAGCGATCGCGAGCTCCCTGGAGAAATTAAAACCGCTCGCACTTTTAGACGGCCTTGTAAAATAAAAACAGGACATGGCAGATTTTGTTCTTCTTGGCTTTGTGGCTGTACATCAAGACAACGACAAGGTTTCATCACCTTGGAATTATAAGGTTCTATCTGCATTCTGACTGATTTTGAGATTTTGAGCTTCAAAGTTTTTGCATTCCATAGCAAACAGTGCGTGTCTAACATTTGTTTTTTAAATAAAACGTCTTAAAATGTAAACAACTTCTAAAAAAACATCTCATAATGTAAATAAGTTGTCATTTAATAAGAATATGTCAATAACTCAATTTTGACAAAAATGTCAGATAGAACCTTATAATTCTAAGGCACAGGTGTCAAACTCAGTTCCTGGAGGGCCGGAGCTCTGCACAGTTTAGTTCCAACCCTAATTAATCACACCTGATCAAACTAATTGAGTCCTTCAGGCTTGTTTGAAACCTGCAGGTAAGTGTGTTGAAGCAGGGTTGGAACTAAACTGTGCAGGGCTGCGGCCCTCCAGGATCTGAGTTTGACACCCCTGTTCTAAGGTGACGGTTTGTCTGAGCTTGGGTCAACCATGGCTCGTTATTGTTTGCATATAGTATTATGATGTAATGTCTTGGCTGTGTATTTAAAAATGTGGTTTCTTTTTTTTTTTTCTTTTTCATTGAATTCAAGAAAAATAACATCACTGCATTGAAGAGAAGATACAATAACAAAAAATTAAGAAAAAAAAACTTACAAAGCCTCAATCATTAAGAAAAAGATTATCATAAGCTTTAAGAAACTTCTTCTTCTTCTTAATATTAATAAGCTTAAGAGATTCAATATTGAACTACATTTCGGCAAGAAAAGTATTAGATCTAGGTATTGCCTTTAGGGACTTTTTTATACAAATTTAAATCATATTTAAATAAGGACGATAAATAAAATCTAATGTTGTTCCAAAGAAGTTTAAAGTGAGTGCAACTATAAAATGGCGGTTTCTTTGTTTTCAGTCTTCTGCTTGTGTATGCACAAGTGATGTATCTCTGTAAACCAATAGCGTTCAGCTGCGGGTCTAGCTCTGCCTTTTGGTACCCTTTTGCCGTGCTAGGTACCCAAAAAGTGGTATGGTACGATTCGCTTTTAGGTACCCTTTGACCGTACCATACCACTCAGTGGAAACAGGTCACTAGTGTATTACTAAAATTCAAATTCGTGCTTGTTAACATTAGTTAATGCATGCATTAGTTAACATTAATTAACATTAACAAGCATGAATTCATACTGTAATAAACATATTGTTCATTGTTTGATCATGTTAGTAAATACATTAACTCAGTGTTTCCCAAACCTGTTCCTGAAGGCGCACTAACAGTACACATTTCAACCTCTTCCTAATCAAACACACCTGAATCAACTCATCATAACATTAGAAGAGACTCCAAAACCTGAAATGAATGGGTCAGATAAGGGAGACATCCAAAATATGTGCTGTCCAGGAACAGGGTTGGGAAACACTGCATTAGCTAACATTAACTAATACAACCTTATTGTAAAGTGTTAGCAAGATACTCTACAGTATATGGGCAGATTTTATTTGTGTGTGTATGTTTTTGGTGGGTATTGTGTAGAGACCGCAGGATGTGACAATGTGAACGGAGGCTGTAGCCATGGATGCTCATCAGATGAAGACTCCTATTACTGTCACTGTCCTTGGGGACTGATGTTGGGAGATGACAAACGGACTTGTCAGGGTGAGCTAAACCTCTTCTTCCAGCTTTTTCCTCTCTTTCTGTCAGGGTCTGTAGACTTCACTTTGACATTGGTTTTGTTTATAGTCCCTGTGCAGTGTGATCCTAGTTCCATAGAAGTCTCGGTTCCCAAAGACCTGGTGGGAGGGCTTGAACTTTTCCTGTCTAACACTTCCTGCCGTGGCATTTCCAACGGGACTCACATTAATATTCACTTTAGTCTGAAGACTTGCGGCACTGTGGTCCAGGTAAAAATGTTTTATAGGGGAAATAAGTATTGAACACGTCACAACTTTTCCCAGAAAACATATTTCTAAATGTGCAGTTGACAAAAAAATTTCACCAGATGTTGATAGCAACCGAATAAATCCATATACATGTATGCAAAAAAAACAACACTACTTAGTTCTCAAATGAAGTTATGAGTAATAAAATGAAATGACAGGGAAAAAGTATTGAACACATGAAGAAAGGGAGGTGTAGAAAGCAACCCAGGCTCATTCTGAAAACGTAGTCCCGTGGACCGCGTCTGGAGACCGCGAAATACGTCCCGGGAGGTACGTATTTTTGCAGTTTTTGTTTTCGTGAATCCGCGAGAGGCCGCTGTGTGCGCTTTTTGGTATCTCAAATGTCTTTCGCGAGTGCCGTAAACCCACCAGAGGCCGCTGTCGACCGATTGTCTGTCTGTCTGACTGAATGATTGACTGGGCGACCGGCCAATCGACTGACCCACTCTTCTCCTTCCCTAAACCCAACCAATTTTACAGATTGACCCGCCCACCCACATACTTCCCTAAACCCAACCAACGGTTTACAAAGACCGTCCAGGAAAAGAAAAGCCCTCGTCTGATTTTTACCACGTTTCCAGATTTTACCACGTTCTCACTCATTATTCACTCGTTCATTTTTTTTTTGGATTCTGTTTTTGTCTTACCTGATTTCTGGAACCGCTCTTCCCCGGACTCGAACCCCGTCGTCGTCGTCATGGTCAACTCCTCTCTGCGTCTCAAGTCTGCCGACGTACACGACGAGCTAACAGGACAAACTGGTTGCGGCGGGAAAACCTTCCACACAGAGGTAAGCGGTCAGCTGGTAAGCGCCAAAAGGATCAACGTCATACCGCCCCGTAGCGTTTACTTAAAAAATTAATGCAGCCATACGTACCTCCGGCTACATAATTCGTTTTCAGAATGAGCCTGTGTTGGTAGAAAGGCCCAGACAGCTGCTGAAATCTCTCAATAGTTCTTCAGCAACCCTCTGCCCTTCTTTATTGTAAATGAATATCAGCTGCTTCAGTCCAACATCTACATTAGCAGGATGATGAAGATGAAACCAGAGTGGACATCAAGACAATGATGCAAAACACAGCCAAGGAAACTCTCAAATGCTTTCAGAGAAAGAAAATAAAGCTGTAGAATGGCCCAGAATCCAATAGAAAATACACAATAAAGCTCATAGACGAGATAGACGAGACCCACAGAAGCATCAAGATTTTTACACTCTGTTGAAGTCTGTGAGAAACTCACACCTGAGCAATGCATGAGACTTCATTCTCCATATGAGAGGCGTCTTTAAACTGCCATCACCAAAAAAGCCTTTTATATAAAGTATTAAATACATTTCAGTAGTTCTCCTTGTGTCATTCTATTGTTATTACACACAACTTATCTTTCAGATTTCTTTTGTTTTGTTTTGTTTTATTTTTATGTATTGTTTGGGTTTTTACCAAAATCTGGTTCAATCCCATGTTAACAGCTCGTTTAGAAGTATTATTCCAGGGACAAAACATGACGTATTTAATACTTATTTCCCTCACTATTAATCAATAAAGATATTTATCATTCTGCATGTAAACATAAAACCCAGACTTACCTTGTGTACTTCATTTTAAAGGTGCAGTATGTAAGTTTGACACCCAGTGGTTGAACTGGGTATTGCACTCCTAGATCAAAATAAACACACGCGTGGGATGCCAGATTGAGTACAGGAGCGAGTGATTTAAACTGTTCTAAATAAAAGCAACGACACGCGATAGAAGGAATTATGTTCCATATTAAAAGGAGTTTTGGTTCTAACCAACACCTCGAATTGAGATATTAGAAACGGTTTCTATTTCTCACAGCTCAAAATGTGAAACCTATGACAGTGCACCTCAGGTAAGCCTCGTGTGTTTTAGTCAGTGCTAAATGCTAACAATGTGAGTTTG